>VDFB02065296.1:26146-36342 GCA_007258455.2 Sequoia sempervirens | reverse complement strand
ATTTATTCATTTGGAATTTCAAAGATATATATATATCAAAGATGTCTTTTATACATCTTGAAAAATATAAATATAAATATAAATAGAAACTTTTAAAGATGCTGATTGTACGCAAGAAAAGATGAAGTAAACTGTTGTGAAGGTAACCATAGATATTTACCAAGAATATCTGGAAGCCATCCAGTTACTGCGCCATAACTATACCATTCCCATGCAAAGTCAAAGATTTTATTACATTTTGTAACTATAGTCTAATATTTCTTCCGTTTGCATGCAGAATTGAATATACTCATAATAGCAAAATATTCTAAGTTAGACAGTTGACAGAGAGAAATAGAGATAGCGCTGATCTTGCAAGTCATATGTTTCAAAAGGAAAAGATTACGGAATATCTAAAAAAATTTATAGTTTCAATTAGCATTAGAAATTTTTGTCACTAACTTTCCGCCGCACTGGTGCAAACTGCAAAGCATTAGGTAGACTCTAAAACTAAAGAGCTTAATTTACCATTTATCTAATACTTACATTTTTTTATTATCAGCCAACTGTTAACAAAATAAAAATGATTTTTATAACAAGATAACTGACTCAGAAGTTGCATGCAGGAAGAAATTAAACTAGGAGTAAGAGTAATAGTTACAGATAAGAATCACAATTGTAAGTTACCTACAGGACTGCCAGATGTCTACAAGATACCCATGCATAAATATTTTATACTACCATTAGCACATACCACATAAGGAATAAATAGACAAGAATCAGATATTGAAGAAAGGTGCATTACTAACACAGATCCGCAGCTACAGTCACAGACATTAGAACAAAATTTCCCAATTTACCAACGAATTCAGTAAGAAGAAATTACCAGGAATTATAATCATTAAGGTCTTATATAAAGGCAGGAAATAAAAATAAGGTCAGTGCTATTATGTGCTGGTGATAATGTCTTGTTTTTTTTTTCAAATAACTTCAGTTAAAGAATTCGCATGATAGGCAAATCGATACCTAAAAGAGTTCAGACACCTTTGTGTGGTAAGATTCATTAATTATCAAATTAATACTAAGGAGGATTTCCTACAACAAAATATAGAAGGCTGCAAATATATCAAATAAACAGAATTTTAATGAAACTAAATGCTATGAGTCTACAGATGTTAAGCGAATGGAAATACTGGTATATCTAATGCGTACCAAACAATAGTATATTCAAAAGCTCTAAGGAATGATGAATTTCAAACAGAATATTAATATAGTCCAAATTATTTTCTCCTAAACAGGAAAATCAACATCCAAGTCCAGAAACAGAGATACTAAGGAGACTACGCACAATACTAAAGTATAGATCATAAAAAAAAGTCATTGATATAAGCTTTTAGATTAGATACATGCCTACAGGAGGATAAACGTCACAGATAAATATAGCCAATAAAAGAACATTAAACGCCTTAGTAAATATAATTATTATACAATTATGGGCGCAGACTTAGGGACAGGGTTTACATCTATATTCATATAAATAATTAAATGATTCTTTCAACCTTACAATTTTCTACGCTTAAACAAGCAATTGAATATAACACCACAGTTTCACTAAACGATTTCCTTAAATTTGAATACTTCCCTAATAGTATTATCATGTTTTTATTTTTCTATTCTATGAATCTGAGACTCTTTCTAATTGTTTCTTTTCTTTTGCAGGTCTGATAAAATCTTTCTTTTGGAATAAAGTTTTCTAAAAGAAATTATGGAATCAAATAATATAAAACAAGAAAAGAACATGTGATAACAGCTGAAAACCGATCTGGAACAAAAACTGAAGCTTCCGTCCAATTTACTCAGTACACCAGGAATTTCATGATAGAATTCAAAACAATTCAAACCCCCACTATGCTTATAAACCAAATCTGAATTTAAAGTTTTTCTGAAACAATAGCCGTGCAAAATCTCCTAAAATCTGCTACCGTGAAAGTTTTTCCAAATCCTCCCTGTGAATGTGAAAATTGCAGCCCCTTAAACTTTTTTTTTTAATGCATGCAATTCATTCACAATCACAAAACTTAACTGTTTGTTCATTATGCAATCAAAATTAAATCATTTAGTTTAACTTGCCCTTCGAAATATCAAATCATATTTTCAACTGCAAATCACAGATTCCCATGATATTGAAAATATCTTTTCTTTAAAATATCTATTTCTTCCTATGATATTGAAAATATCTTTTCTTTAAAATATCTATTTCCTCATAGATCAAGTTTGCACAAATAAATCAGCAATATTTATGTTTTAATTAAAAGCATTGCAAAGAAATAAATTTCACATTTAAATTTGATAACTTATTTAATTTAATTAATTAAATCACAAACATTTATAAATGCATTAACAGACATTTGTTAAACATAAATATTAATTCACAAACACAAAACAATACAAACGAACACGAAAGAATAAACTGGACAACAACATGGGATAACACAAAGATACTCGTTCGATAAAGAACGATGGTTCAAAAAAAAGACCTATTAATACCTCCAACAACATAATTTTATTGCATTAGGGTACACTTAGACCTGTCAAGCAGGTGGAGTTTTTAGCCGATACCTGTGTCTGCAGGAAACATCACCATTAAAACATTTATACTCATATCAGAAAACAAGCCGTGAAGAACAGTTGTAGTGTAGCAGGGTACTCACGAATGAGTAATGCTACACTGTCTTCTTCACCGACACAAACGAGCAAGATAAATCGTAAGCAATCATTACAACATAATAACCATATGCAAAGTCTTAATAAAGAAACCATATCATGTATGAGTCTATCTCAGTATCATCAAACTAATCACAATCTGGATAATCAAGATGTCAATGTATCATCCTCGAAGCACAAAACAATATAATATCAAAATCACCTCTAAATAGGAATAACATAGTATCATAGTAAACTAAAACATCTATCAAGCAGAATCAAACCAAAACAACTAAGATAGGATGTCACAATAGGTGGGACACTACACAGGACAACTGATCATTTTTTACTACACTATTCCATCACAATCTCTTAAGAGACCTAAGTGAGAAAAAATGTCAAACTATAACATACTATTTCTCACAATCCATGACACCTATAAAAATTTCCTATAAACTTAAAGGTTCACATAAATCCCCTCCATAATAACTTCTCTCAATTTTTAAAATATCCAATCCATTTGGCTATGGTTACAATGTTTCAAAAGTAACAAAAAACATCATTTGTGTAAGGAAGAAGTTATTGAATTGACCATATTCTGCATTTTGTGCATCATGGTGTTGAAATGATTTTTCTAGTACGTCTATGTTCATGGGTAAATGGTAGGGAAGGATTTTGTTCATTCCCTAGGATAGCCAATTATTCCAAGCTACATTATTGCATGTAGTCTCTTAAGAGCCCTAAGTGAGAAAAACTACCAAACTATGATAAACTAAATTTCTCACAATCCATGGCACCTACAAATGTTCTATATAAAACTACAAGTGAAATTAGGTTCTCTCCACAATAAAATCTCTTAATTTTTTAAATATCCAGTCTATTTGACCATGGTGACAATATTTTAGAAGTTAGAAAAAACATCATTTGCATTTAATGAAAAGTTGTTAGTAGTCTTATTTTATGTTTTGTGTGTCATGTGGCTAAACCAACTATGCCAACATGCCCTAGTGAACGATTAAATTCTATAAAAGGCCCTATTTTGTACCCCATTTATCTCGATCATTCTAAGCTACACTATTTAGCATATTCTCTTAAGAGCCCTAAGTGTAAAAAAATATCAAACTTTGATAGACCGTTTATTAGAATCTGTGGCACCTACAAATATTTTGTTTAATCCCAAAAATTAACTTAGGATCCATCCACAATAAAATATCACACTTTTTATTATATCTAGACCATTTGATGGTGGAAACAGTGTATAAAAAATTGCAAAAAGCATCATTTGTGTTCAACTAAAAGTTATCAAGAGCCATATTTTGTATTCTTCATCTTGTGGGGCTCAATCGATTGTGTGAACCCATTAGTCTTTGTCAGTGAATGTTATGGGAGGCCTTATTTTTCACTCCAATTATATCAAAAATTTCAAGCTACACTATTTTTGTGTAGTATCTTAAGAGCTCTAAGTGCAAAAAATGTCAAACTATGATAAATTGTTTCTCAAAAATTGTGGCATCTATGAATGTTCTTTCTAAACCTATAGGTGGATATGGGGTTCCTCTATAGTATCCTATCTTGATTCTAGTCAAATATACATTGTTTAACCCTTCCAAAATGAATGCATTCTTGCAAAAAATATCAGTTGAGAGTAATGTAATAGTAAAATATTTTTTGCATTCTATGTGTCATGGGGCACAACTGATAATGCTAGCATATCAATATGGGTCCTTCAATCCCTCGAAACAACTAGATTCTTATTTTCTCATGGACAACCTAGGGTTATCCTATATATGACTATTATAACACTACTTTTTATGGCTCTACAATAGTCATAATTAACTAATTTTTTGTGTATATAATGACAACCCATTGCTAGATCTCAGTGTGCACTAACTATTCTTTATTGTTGCATATTATTTTCAAGGGGGTAACATTTCATGAATGTGTTGTACTTTAGTATTCTTTGTGTGAGCATGAAATAATGGAGTCTCAAACATCTTCAACACACTTTGATTATCATAATACATAATCAAGAGATTAAGTTGTGGGTAACAAACTATAAGTCATATTACTTTACATGTTGCTTCAAAAACTACTTTTTACTTGACTTTAGTGGATGACAATGCAACATTAGGATTATTTTTATAACTGCAAGAAATAATAAAAAAATTAATATTGAAGTAGTAACCAAGGGTTGATTTCTTAGAGTCTATGCAACCTTCCAAAAATGAATATGAAAAATCAACAAGTTTAAAATCTTCTAATCCAATTACTTTGAAACTAGCCAATTACTTTATTTTGGATGAATCATGAATGGAGACAAGGTTCCAACTACAACATACATGTTTGGATGATTAGTAGTCAACTAAATTAAATTTCCTAGAAAATTCTTACGTAGTGTTTCATCAATTATTTTATGATTTGATTCTTTAATCAACTTAGTTTATCCAAGGAAAAATAATTATTATACTCGACACTAGAAGATTAATTCCAAATAATATCTAAAACCTTAAAGATCACATATAATTAAATATTAATTTTAAAACTCCTATTGCATGCTTACTATAAGTTTTCCATTGTAAAAATGTCATCTTTGTGACAAATTTTCTAAAACAACCATATCATGACAAAAATTTAACTATGTACTTAATGGCTTCACATGAAATTGTGGTTACTATTTTCAACCTAGAAAATAATCTATCACAACCATGTTTTGCACAAATTTTTCATTGAACTATAATATAAAGCCTCTTTTGATAACATAATTGATGTTCTCAAAACCTTAAAGACAAATCTTTCTTCTTCATGTGTGACCTTCAAAAGGCCTTTTTCTTAATAGTCTATCTTATTGGCTCTTTAATACTTAACATTCCAATGCTCAATAATGACCATATGTCAACAAACTAAAATATTAACACAAAGAGCATGCATCTCCATGTCATTAAATAATTTACAATAAATAACAACAATATTCAAAATGACTAGGAACTCAATCGTTATTTTCATGGTGGGTATCTTTGATACATACACACAACACCGCTAATAATTTTTGGATCTACTCTTAAGTTCTTCATGAAACATAAAGGTACATAAACATGACAATCAAAAAATCATATTACACACATGTGACTTGAAACAAAGGTGATTGAAACGTGCCCACTGGTCAAAAACTAAAACCAAAGTATATTGTAGAATAAAACTTGTAGATCTTAATTAGTACAACTTGGAAGCATTAAAATATATCAACCTAAAAATAATGCAAATTCAAAAATATATTGGTAATAATTAAACTAAGACATCATGTAATGCCCCGCCACACAACCCTAGAGGAAATTGCAATTCACTACTTAAATGCACCAATTTTTTTTTGTTTAAGTACAAATAACATGCAAGATGAATACACATTGCCAACAACCTCTAAGGCCATGAGACAAAGATTAATTTAAAACCCAAACAACAACAAACATTAATATAAACCGAAACATTAATCACTTAAGGAAATGAGACAACATACATTCCATACAAGATAACTTACAACGAAGGATAATAAATACCTCATAATTCCAAATAACAAAATTTAAACAAAAAGATTACAACACTCATTCCCCGAATGAGGTAAATCCAATAATCATGATTATAATTTACAAATTCCACCTCGATAACAAATGAGGGGTAATAAAATACAATAAGAACTAAGAGAACAAGGCATGAGAAGCAACTAATCCCCACAAGCTCTCCAACTCGAAATCATGACCACACGAACAAGAAGAAGAACCAACAGATTTAAGAAGCATGCCACCCGACCACGTGGAACCCAAAGGCCCCACTCCCTCCGTGCTAGGAGATAGTAACAAGGATTTCCTAGACAAGACCATCTACCACTAGACATAGGCTAGCACAAAAATTGAACTGCAAACAAGAACATATACCACATCACTTAATATCTTGGTTACAATGCTTCCAGAGTACAAAATTGAGTACAATCACTATACAATAAAACCCCATGGTACAACACCATATCGACTGCTGTCATAGGAGGAGTGTCATCGCAAAGGTTGCATGGGATCTCCTGGAAAGTCTTCCTAGGTCCCGGCCCCCCTCTAGGGATATCCTGGAAACCTCAACCGACTTCCGGCCCCACATACACACCAGAGCGGAATCGATTATCTCTCGTAAAGACAAGATAACGAACTTGCCATTCTAGGCCTTCCTGACTCATATCAAGTATCGTACAAGACCTTGAGCCAATGAGCGAGGCTAAATTATCTTATTAATGTTCAAAGCTACTCTATCCCTAGTATAAGTTATTTAATTTCCACTTAATTAACTGACTCTCACACGAGTTATCTTGGAACCACTTTAGGCCCGGTGCTCATTAAAAGCCACTCCCCTATCGACAACACATAACTCAACCACATGCCAAGGGTAGACAATGCACTAACACTGATCAAAAATAACCAAACACCTCAACAGGTAACGCATCACTACAGATGTACAAAACTGAAACCGAAGCGTGCACTACCCAAGGCTAACACAAGGTTGACTAACATCATGATGACCCACATAACAAACTAAAAACAAGACTCAACCTTTAATCACAAGGTCACACAACCCATATGAAGAACCAGGTTTCCACTGATACAAGTCTCATGCACTACCCAAGAAAGACAATAACCAATCACAAGGCAACAGTCATCATCTTAATAAACACAACTGGAAGACTTACATGATCAACAAGAAATGACTTAAAGTTAACAATAATATAATCATACGTTCTTTAAATGTCTAAAGATGTAATTTTGACAAACAAAATTTTCTCATAACACAGAAACCAAAGTACATATCAAGGGTTGACTCACGTACAACCACCCATACCAATAAATGAACCCATATCAGGAAGACTCTCAAAACATTCACTCTCATTCCACAACATCGAAGGCAAACAATTAAACACTGAAAATATTTCAGACAAATAGGTAAGCTAATGTTCGGATTCCCTAAATCCAGTCAAACACAGATCTCATGACTTGCATTTATCCAATCAATTGATCCCATTTCTTTTTACGACATTGAAATATTTAAAGAACATATCATTTACTCCAAATTTCATAACCATATTCATAATCAAAACACTTTAATAATGTAGCTATCTGGTCAAAATTTAAATCAACCATTCTCTCTAAGTTTCATGATCACCTACTATAGATAAAACACTTGATTAATAAATCATTTAGATTAATTAATAAGTTCCTCCTTTACTCTCAGTTCCGCAATCATATTCTATAATTAACATCTAAAAAAAATAAACATTTAGATTAAATAATTCAATCTTGAATTCAACTTAGCATTAAATAAATCAACTAAATCTTATCTCTACTTGAATTCAATTATATTCCAAAACGAATATACCTAATGGTGAGTTAAGCATGTTGACCACTTAAGGAGTTAAAAACTAATAATTATATTTCGTTTCTCAATCACATATCTTAATAAAGTCAACCTTTGAAGTATAATCATTTGATTATTTAAAATCTCTCTTCTTCTTCTTTTCAGTACATCATTTGACTATAAAAAAAAAAAGGTTCAACATTCTAAATAATTCTTCTAAATATAGAATCTACTTTTGTTTCGATTATGTAACAATTTCATCCTAAGATGATCTATATCTTAAATTTGTCTATTTAATTTCATTTGCCTCAGTTATCCATAATAATCAAAATCAAATTATAAATAAATCCAACATTTGACAATAAGGTCATCTGATTTGAATAAGACATTCGTTAACTCTAAGTTTCACTAACATATTCAAACTCAAGATATTTTAATAAATAATATTTAAATTAAATCACTTAATCCATTTTGCAACATAGGATATTCAATCAACTAAAATCAATATTTCAAATAAAACATTAGATTTTCTAAACTCCACTCTTGCCTCTAATAGCACGATGATAATCATCTTAATACCTTCGAATTATGATACCCCTTAACGCATCTATTAAAATAAAGTACCAATGCAATATCCATACAATTACATATAAAAGCATATTATCATGGTTATTTATAAATAAATATTCAATGTACATCTTTACCTTCATATACAACCATATTTGATTTAAAACCTATTATTTTAACAAATAGTTAAAACACCCCTTTATTTACAATATATCAAATAATTTATATATATATTTATATTTTTACTAATACCAAAATTCATTTAATTTAATATATATTAAATATATTATATTTTATATAATATATAATATTAAATACTATATATAATATATAAAATATAATATAAATAATATATATAAAAAAAATTAAATTCATTAAAAAAAAACAAAATTGTTTTAATACAAAGAAAGGGTGTGTTCCACACAACGAACGCCTCCCTGCGGGCGACGGCCGCGGCCACGGCGGTGATGGGGGTTGGCCTCCCCAGCCACCCTAAGAAATTAAAAACTTATATTTTTATTTGCATTTATAAAATCCAACAAATTCCCCACAAAAATATCCATTAAGAATTTCTCAAAAAGAATAAACCAGGGTATTTTCCAGAAATTTAACAAATGGAAACCCTAATATTTTTAAAAAAAAATGAATTTGTGAGTTTTATTGAGCAAATTCCCAACAAAATCTTGTAACAAAACAATGGATTTTTTCATCACAAGCATACGGTTTAGATTTCTGTTTTGATAACAAGACTCTTTTGGTTTTCTTTTCAAAATCTAACACAAAATGCAAGTTTTCAAACAACTAATCCATGGGTTTCATTGGATTCAACCAACATTTCAAGATTTCTAAATAGCATGAAGAGAATCTAATCTATTTTCAAAATGGACAAGCAAGGATAAGAGGAACCTGTTTTCTTCCTCCAAAACTTGAAGTCTTCAAACATGGAGTTCTCCAATTCCTCCATTGAATCCATCCCAAGCCAAAAATCTCCACCTCTTCACAATCCAAGTAAAGCCACCAAAAAAATTCTCCATCCAAGTTGAAAACCCCCTTCCTTTTTTCAAAATGAACAAAAAACCCCTAAAATAGAGTTTCCCCCAAATTATTCACAAATTGAAATTCAAAAACAAATATCTTCTTACCAATAAAATCAACTATTTCCAAAAAATATCTTTTTACAAAGTCATTGTATTTTGAAACCTTTGAACTTTAAACAACTTAAAAAAAAATTCTATTTTCCAAATAAAATGTAATACCTTTTAATTTTTTTTTTAATTTTTTTTTTCTTTTCAATAAAAGAATTTAAAACTTTCAACACTTTTAATTCGAAAGAAATAACTTAATCAATTCACACAATTAATTTAATTAATCAATAAAATAAATCTAATCCAAGATTAGATTATTTTATTAATTAAATTAAATTAACTAATAAAGTAAATAACATTCCTAGCATTACAAACAATTACCTTTAAGCCACAGATTAATATCACAAGCCATTATAACTTGAATTTAATTAAAGACCAAGGTGATTTGGGCAACATGAAACAACCAAATCCGACTAC
>VDFB02065296.1:0-26046 GCA_007258455.2 Sequoia sempervirens | reverse complement strand
ATCACTACAGATGTCCAAAACTAAAACCAAAGCGTGCACTACCCAAGGCTAACACAAGGTTGACTAACATAAAGATAACCCACATAACGAACTGAAAACACGACTCAACCTTTAATCACAAGGTCACACAACCCGAATGAAGAACCAGGTTTCCACTGATACAAGTCTCATGCACTACTCAAGAAGGACAATAACCAAACATAAGGGCAACAACATCAGCTCAAGAAACACAACTGGAAGACTTACATGATCAACAAGAGCTAACTTAAAATCAACAATCATAAACACACACATTCTTTAAAAGTCTAAAGATGTAATTTTGACAAACAAACTTTTCTCATAATACGGAAACCAAAGTACATATCAAGGGTTGAATCATGTACAACCACCCATACCAATAAATGAACCCATATCAGGAAGACTCTCAAAACATTCACTCTCATTCCACAACATCGAAGGCGAACAATTGAACACTGAAAACATTTCAGACAAATAGGTAAGCTAATGTTCGGTTTCCCTAAATCCAGTCAAACACAGATTTCATGACTTGCATTCATCCAATCAATTGATCCCCTTTCTTTTCACAACATTGAAATATTTAAAGAACAGATCATTTACTCTAAATTTCATAACCATATTCATAATCAAAACACTTTAATAATGCAACTATCTAATCAAAATTTAAATCAATCGTTCTCTCTAAGTTTCATGATCACCTACTATAGATAAAACACTTGATTAATAAATCATTTAGATTAATTAATAAGTTACTCCTTTACTCTCAGTTCCACAATCATATTCTATAATTAACATCTAAATGAAAATAAACATTTAGATTAAATAATTCAATCTTGATTTCAACTTAGCATTAAATAAATCAGCTAAATCTTATCTCTACTTGAATTCAATTATATTCCAAAACGAATATACCTAATAGTGAGTTAAGCATGTTGACCACTTAAGGAGTTACAAACTAATAATTATATTTCGTTTCTCAATCACATATCTTAATAAAGTCAACCTTTGAAGTATAATCATTTGATTATTTAAAATCTCCTTCTTTTTTTCCATTACATCATTTGACTATAAAAAAATTCAACGTTCTAAATAATTCTTCTAAATATAGAATCTACTTTTGTTTCGACTATGTAACAATTTCATCCTAAGATGATCTATATCTTAAATTTGTCTATTTAATTTCATTTGCCTCAGTTATCCATAATAATCAAAATCAAATTATAGATACATCCAACATTTGACAATAAGGTCATCTGATTTGAATAAGACATTCGTTAACTCTGAGTTTCACTAACATATTCAAACTCAAGATATTTTAATAAATAATATTTAAATTAAATCACTTAATCCATTTTGCAACATAGGATATTCAATCAACTAAAATCAATATTTCAAATAAAACATTAGATTTTCTAAACTCCACTCTTGCCTCTAATAGCACGACGATAATCATCTTAATACCTTCGAATTATGATACCCCTTAGCGCATCTATTAAAATAAAGTACCAATGCGATATCCATACAATTACATATAAAAGCATATTATCATGGTTATTTATAAATAAATATTCAATGTACATATCTACCTTCCTATACAACTGTATTTGATTTAAACAACTATTATTTTAATCAAATAGTTAAAACACCCCTTTATTTAAAATATATCAAATAATTTATATATTTTATATTTTACTAATACCAAAAATCCATTTAATTTAATATATATTAAATATATTATATTTATATAATATATAATATTAAATACTATATATAATATATAAAATATAATATAAATAATATATATAAAAAAATTAAATTATTAAAACAAAATTGTTTTAATAAAGAAAGGGTGAAGCCCTGGCAATACCCCTCACGGGCCGCCGGTGGTCGTGGGTTCACAGCACACCGCCTCACCGAAGCGGTAAGGGCGATGATCGTGGTGGCCCACACACTGCCGCCGCGACGGCCGTGGTGTTCCACACAACTAACGCCTCCTGCGGGCGGCGGCCGGCAGCGGTGGGTGCGGGGGTTGGCCTCCCCAGCCTCCCTAAAATAAAATTTATTTTTTTATTTGCATTTATAAAATCCAACAAATTCCCCACAAAAATATCCATTAAGAATTTCACAAAAAGAATAAACCAGGGTATTTTCCAGAAATTTAACAAATGGAAACCCTAATATTTTTTAAAATGAATTTGTGGATTTTATTGAGCAAATCCCCAACAAAATCTTGTAACAAAACAATGGATTTTTCATCACAAGCATAGGGTTTAGATTTCTGTTTTGACAACAAGACTCTTTTGGTTTTCATTTCATTTTTCCATTGTTGATTCTAGTTTTGGTTTTCTTTTCAAAATCTCAACACAAAATGCAAGTTTTCAAACAAATAACCCATGGTTTTCATTGGATTCAAACAACATTTCAAGATTTCTAAATAGCATGAAGAGGATCTAATCTATTTTCAAAATGGACAAGCAAGGATAAGAGGAACCTGTTTTCTTCCTCCAAAACTTGAAGCCTTCAAACATGGAGTTTTCCAATTCCTCCATTGAATCCATCCCAAGCCAAAGTCTCCACCTCCTTCACAAATCCAAGTAAAACCACCAACAAACTCTCCATCCAAGTTGAAAACCCATCCTTTCAAAATGAACAAAAATCCCCTAAAAATAGAGTTTCCCCCAAATTATTCACAAATTGAAATTCAAATTAAATTTCAATTTTCAATTTAAAAAAAAACAAATATCTTTTACCAAAAAAGTCAACTATTTCCAAAAATATCTTTTCTACAAGGTCATTGCATTTTGAAACATTTGAACTTTAAATAACTTAAAACAAAATTCTATTTTCCAAATAAAATGTAATACCTTTTAATTTTGCTTTTAATTTTATTTTTCTTTTCAATAAAAGAATTTAAAACTTTCAACACTTTTAATTCGAAAGAAATAACTTAATCAATTCACACAATTAATTTAATTAATCAATAAAATAAATCTAATCCAAGATTAGATTATTTTATTAATTAAATTAAATTAATTAATAAAGTAAATAACATTCCTAACATTACAAACAATTACATTTAAGCCACAGATTAACAACACAAGCCATTATAACTTGAATTTAATTAAAGACCAAGGTGATTTGGGCAGCATGAAACAACCAAATCCGACTACAACCCGACGACACACGGTGACTAGGGTAACGACTTGACACAGAAAACCTAGCTACTATCTCCCAATTAATTTCTATTGGTCAATGGACACGCTCAAACCTGAAAACCAGGTGGAGTCGATGTCATATACCTGCCAACCTGCAACAAAGAGCATGTCGAATGTGCATATATACATAATATGATCAAACACACCATGAAGAGGAAATCTCAGAATCGTAGGGCACTCGCAAGCGAGTGATACAATCCTGTCCCCTTCACCAATACAATCTCACTAACTGATGCATCTAACATCAATAACATTATCAACAGCATAAAACATCGTTAAATCAGATATCTTCTAAGTTAATCCAAAACATGTCGTAAAGATGGCATTAGAATAAAATTCACATCAAAATATAGCTTCACATCGTTTAATTATTGCAATAAGAAGTAACCAAGTTCCAAATTCACATCATAACATAACAAAGCATTACAAGGAGAACACTGACGAACAAAGAGCCAAAGCAGAGGGGTGTTACACATCATGCATATTCTTTTCATGGAATAAAAATTAGAACATAATCATTATTAAGTCCAAAATTCTATAAATATATGATAACTACAAGTCAAAAACTAGAGACTAATGAACAAATGTCCAACCATTATTAAAAGAATGTAGGAAAATCCAAAGTTGTATCATTTGGAAAACCCTTGAGAATACAATTTTGAAAAACATTTTTCCACAAATTTGTAAAAAAACCATATATTTTATAAAAAATACCTACAAAACACCTTGCATGTAACATAAGCCACACACACAACTACTATGTAAATATGAACTCATTCACACATATAAAGCACCCAAAACTATACAAAGATGATATTTTGATTTTGAATGGTGGATTATTACAAATGTGTAATATATATATTCAACACACTATAAATTTTTAAAATGCATCTACATGCACCCAAGAGCTCTAAGTCACCATATGACAAGCTCTATAACCTCCATGTGGCCATTATTTGAGAGGACATGTAGGATCTCTAGGTCACCATATGATTACCTCCACAACCTTCACATGGCTATGTATCTCTAGGGGGATAAATAGGAATATCAAATATCACATGACTAATGCAACAACCTCCCAATAACTAATGAATTATCATATATCACCAAATAGGAGCTACAAGTCACTATACGAACAAGTCCATTAATGGTGATGGAATCTAAGGAAACTTGCAACATTATTTATAATCCACTCGTTAAAATCGATAAAATCCCCCATCTCGAGCTTCCAAAGCTTAAATTTTGTTTCATATCCACCACCATTCTAGTAAATCATGGCATAACTATATCATGAAATAAGATTAACTACAAGAAAATCCTATATAAAAAAGGATTAACAAGTTCACTATGATTTGATATGAAATGAAAGGAAATATAAACAAAAATCTTCTTGATCTCATGTAGAAAATTAGTAGCATATGATTTTAAAACAAATTTATAAATTAACCAAATATGGAAAACAATGGTAAAATAGATTTATATTAACCAAAAATCCATATAGCCATACAATGTTGCATGCCACTAAAATTATAATATATGTACAATAAATCCATATAGGTGTATAATGTCATGTATTAGTAATGCAAAGATATATCTACAAAAATCCCATATAGGCATACAACAAAGGACCGTAATGTAATCACTTCCCTCTAGTGGAAAAAAAGAGGTCACAAACTTCCTTTGACTATCAATTGGATGGAGAGACATACAATGATGGTTTCTTTCAAATTCACTAACACAATCTCCTCTCTAAACTATTATGGACCTAAACCTGATACAATAAAAAATTTACACATTGATATATAAGAATTTATAATAGAATAATCACTTACCTTAGTGAAAGACTGATGACCACCTTGATTGCCAAGTGTTAATGTTGAAGGCCTGACATTAACCAATTCAATATATAATGTGAGTCATAATATTACCATTCATATAAGGTTAAATTATTCACATGTACTATATTTATTATTTCTTTACTAGCTACATACTTGTGGATTTGACATCATGTAATCGAGAGTTGGAGGGCCACTAAACATAGGGTGAACACTTGACCCCTAAAATTTTATTATAATCAACCTAGTAATTTAGTTAATATTACATTTCAAAATAAAATTTAATAAATTGAATTTAAACTTGTTGAAAATTACTTGAATATCAATGCCATATGTTTCATTCAGTATATCATTTTTCATGACCATATGATCTACTATAGATGCATCTTGGCCATGTGCATCCTGATCATCCGCATACCCATAAACATAAAGAGAATCATAGTTTTGACATAAGTGAGGTGGATGTCAAGGTTTGGAAGAATCACCCACATCACCCTATGCCAAAGGTCTAGTGTGTTGTATAAGGGTTTGATTCAAAAAGCTAATGGACTCTAGAGTCTCCATCTCATCACCCTAATTCACAATAAAAGGGACAAGGAAATGCTCAAAACCACATCTAGCTAGGGGTCTCAGTGCCTAGTGTTGGAAAAGTTGTGACCTCACTTTTCCTTGTGTGGAGCCCCACCTCTACCCTATAACTCCCTCATGTTGAAGTAATTAGGTATCTTATTGAGGAAAAAATTACATTATATTTTTCTCAAAAAAATGTCATGGGACCTCATTATCATTACACAGAGGATGGTAAAAAACCATCCACCACCTGTCCCAAAAATTATTTTGCATCCCTTGGTGTTGGCACCAATGGATTTAAGGAACATCCTACAAGTGTCATGTATGGGTTGATCATTTTGTGTGTCAGTGAACAATGAACACAACTCAAATTTCAATTTATTTTTCTTTAGTCTAGTCATAAGATTTATTTTTTTGAATTCAAGTTTTCTTTTCTCTTCCCTCTTGTTTGACCAACTATTGATCTGGTCACTCATAGATACTATGTGGCAAATGATGGATTCTAGTGAAATAGTAAGGGTGGACCTATGTGAGTTCATTGCAACTGGATATCTCAACCTTCCAATTAATGCCTTAAGTTCTCTCTTATTGTTTTCTATTTGACCTAATGTATTTTATTGCATTCTAGAAGGACTTTGAGGCATTGAAGGAGGGGTTTATTTTGGTTCTTCTTTAGCGGGATTTTGATGAGGAGGTGAATCAATGTTTTGATCAATTGGTGGTGCATTATCAACTCCTATAAATTAAACAAAATCCACTCAAATATCTAATTAAA
This sequence comes from Sequoia sempervirens, assembly GCA_007258455.2. Lineage (NCBI taxonomy): Eukaryota > Viridiplantae > Streptophyta > Pinopsida > Cupressales > Cupressaceae > Sequoia > Sequoia sempervirens. The sequence continues at coordinate 19,633 of VDFB02065296.1, read as the reverse complement.
TTTATCTATTTCATTAAATTTTTGCACTAAAAAACAAAAAAGAATTACCTCTTCCACCTCAACGACATTGTGGCAACATTTTGACAACAATTTGGTGGACAAACAATGATGAAAGACCTATCTCACAATGCAAGCATACTTGAACAAAGCTATAGACCACGGGTTTGGCTAAGGGGCAAGGATAAAAGTGAAGTGTTGAGGTGAGTTTTTTTTAAGTGTAAAGAGCATAATGCAAGCCCATTATAATGTGATCACATTATGCTCTCTAAGGGACCAAAAAGTAGGATGGCCACTTTTTGGTCCCATCTTTGTGGATTTACTCACTAGTTACTTAATTTTACTTAGAGTACACATAGGATATTTATCACTTTATGTCTCTATTTATAAGATCAATAAATATGTCGTAATCTTATCCAACCATATGTCTCACCTTGGTCAATATAACCAAGGGGTTCTCTTTTCAATCCCAATCCATTGTAATCTATCATTTGTATCCTTTGATTAAATAAAATTATCCTCTCATAATTGATATTTCTTGTGCTTCTTAGAAGTTATTAGATCTTGGGTGGCTACAATCTTCAACCAAATCTTGTAAGTTATAGAACATTCTAAACTAAATCTTACAATAAATTCTTTTTTATTTTGATTTTTACTTTCTAAAAAAAATAGATAAGTTGTTTATAACATTTCAAAGGCAGGTACTAGCATCAAAATACTTTTATAATTTTTTTTGAAATCTATATTAAAAATTAAAATTAAATAATATAATTTAGAAATAATATTACAATCATTTTACTATCACATTAAATTTTAATGAATTAAAAATAATAAATGTGTGCACTCTATATACTTAGATATGACCTATATAAATTGTAAAAGTCTATACACTTGGATAAGTCAAGAAAATCAATTCAATCTAAGAGATACAAACTAAATCATTAGTACCAACAACACTTAAAAAACACTCTTTGGTATCATTGACAAAATTGAAGGGATTTTAATTTGTTAGTAGCCCAATTAATTATAAGAGAATTGTCTAAAGTGGCTTTCATAACTTTTTACATGATAGTGGACATGCATTCTAAGCTCTCGAGAATGAATCTAAATTATGCTTTATCTCAAAATATATAAAATGTATTCCTCACTACAGTAATCAACTTATTGCACCATCTAATACAAAAGCATATAGAATGATCAATATCATTAGTTAAGCATTAATTGAGCTATATTTTGATGATGATCTACTACTTCTTTATGATTTTAATACTAATAAATGAATGCAATGTAAATTTGAGCACATTAGAAATAGTCTTCAACAACAACATTATACATTTCCTATTCAACAAGAATATCCTCTTTCCAAGATTACCATGGTCATACATCAACAAAAATAAATATCAAATCTTCATAATAGACATGTATTGAAGTGAATGTGATACCATATATCTTTTATTTAACATTTTAAACACAAAAATATATTGACCTAATAAATACAACCTCAAACCATATATCAAATACAAACCAAGGAAATATGTATAATATCATATAATGATATCATGTCTATTTTATTTTATTTTTAAAATATCCGCACAGGCAGTTTTATAAAGAGAAACATTCCAAATATTACATATTAAACAGATAAAATAAAAAAATAAATATAGTGAACAAAATAAGAGATGTGTATTGTACATACTACTTTAATCCCATTTGCAGTTGACATTAATTTTTCTATCGCAAAATAAATTATATTATTACATTATTTCAAAAAAGATGCAAACCACTGAATGACACTTGTTTCAATTTTAACTTTGATTCAATCTATAAAAAATAATTTTATGGGTTTTGCCATAAGTATAATAATGGTTATTATTATTTTATTTTTAACTAATTTAATAATAATTTTACATCATTAAGGTCAAAGGATTGACTTTGATACAAATTAATCTTTTATAAGTTCACATTTATAATTATAAAAAAAGTGTAAGATATTTTATTAGATAAAAGCTTAAATAAAAATTTATATACAAAATTTAAGTATATACAAACTATGATAGAACAGTGTTTAAAATAAATTTTGTAATGATGAATATATTTTCTATTTATTTTTGTGTTTATTTTAAGGATATATATTGATATATGTATATATAGATAAATGACATAATTTTATGTGGAGAGTTTATTTTCTTAGTTTATCCATCTCGATACACACATATCTCGATATACTTACCTTGATTTTAGCCTTATGTATAATCGTGAAAACCATTACATAGCCTCTCCTCCTAGAATGCAAGGGAATAATATCATAAGGTATGTCTCATCAATTGCAAATTTCGTGGTAGTAGCACAAAATTTTCTTATGTGGTCTTTAGGATCTCCTTTTCTATTGTATTTATCAAGTTTTAGTATGTCCTAGTGGTTAGGAAAAGGTGGCATTGGTATGCTCGGATCAAAGGGATAAGGACATATATCTTCAATGGAGAACTTGTGAGATGATTTTTTACTATTCTTGAGAGTATCCAACTCTTGTCTCAATGTTCTAAGATCATCCAAAATAGGATTTTTTGTAGGTGCAGGTTTTGATGTCTTTGAAGATCTCTTGTAACTAGGTTGTAGATAAAAGGGTCTATGAGCTTTGATTCTATCATTGTTGTTTGTTTTGGGATGCTTAGATTCACTAGATTCATGTTTGTCATTCATTGTGAGTAAGGACATGCCAAAATTAGGAGGTAGTTTGATTCCATCATCAACAAGGGCCTTGAAATATTATTATGGACTACGTTTGACTACCTCTATAAGCAGTTTAGTGAATCTATGATCATGAAGTGCTTCATCTATTGTGGATTGGGTTATTTCTTTTTCATTAGTTTCACTTGTCTCACTAGTTGCATCACTAATGTGATCTTCCCCATCAAAGTCTTTTCCCCAAGGGTTCCCTTCCTCTTGAAACATTTTTGCTCTTGTTCTAGGGGTCATAGGTGATTGTTCTAATTTACAACCGAAGATAATTTATGAGACCTAAGACTAGGATGCAATGAAAAGGGTATGATTCTAAGATGGGATATGAAAATGGTATGGTATGATATGATAAGCTAAGAATGCAAGATCTCAAAGGAAACTTTAGGTCCAAAGTTGGTTATGATGTAAAAGATTTACTTGTGTTATGTTGGATAGACACAAGGACTAATGATTAAGAGAGAGTATGAATGAGAGGATGGACTCCAAAATGACTGCCCTACTCAAGGATAATGGTATGTTCCCTAACTAAAGGATGATAAACCTCAAGTGATGAGGATAATAGATAGCCAATTGTTTGATTTCAAGACTTAGGAAGAGTAGCCTAAGTGCAAGATGTGGAGGATAAATGTTTATTTGAGAAATAATGGATATGCAAGGGCTAGGTGGAATGCAAGGATTGAAAGATCATAACTGAAGGATGATGGCCCCAAGAAATCTAAGTTAGTTTCATTTTGGATTATTTTTGGGTGTTTGACCTTTTGGGGGTTTTCAAAGTTTGACATGTTGCAAGTTCCTAGTGCGATATTTGTTTGAGATAAATATTTTTGAACACACACACAAGACATAGACAACAAAATGTTTGATTTTAACAATACAAGAACAAATTCTAAGGTTGGCAAGGACTATATTCACTAGATTCCATGTGGGTTTCCCTAGCTGCACTTATTCTTAGTGGGTGACTTAGAAGCTTGGCCACACTAGATCCCTTCCACAACACTCACTTCTCGAGTCAACCAAGCTTTGATTTATCATGAATCTCCCATGACAAAATCTTCACCTCTACTAAGAACTACGAGAATTTGGATGCCTTGGCAAAGACTATTGTTGCATGGAAAAATAGAAGGGTTTCTAGTAAACTATACGATAGGGTTCTAGTGAATACTTGGGGACATGGCACCTCACAAGCATACACCAAGAAACTTAAGGCTTTAACCACTCTACTAGGGTATCTTATACCTTTAAAAAAAAGGTAGGTACCCATTTTCTGTTGGTGTAATTAATTATTTAATTACACTTACATAAGTTTACTTAGGTTATAAGATTATTTCTAGAAGTCTCAGTTGGCCTTTGTAGAATTTATCTTATCTAGCTAATGTATCATTTCCTAGGTGATTAGTTTGTTAGTTATCTCATGTCATAGGATTGTGACATTTTTCAACATCATGTTCATCACTACATTTCAACCTCGCCTATATAAGGAAGGTGATTATACTCATTTGTAACATACTTCATACCTTATCATTTGATAGGTCTTAATATCAAGCAAGTTCATTCTTGCATACTCTCTTGTAGAAGGTTTTCATTGTTTTTGCAAGTGGTCTTGGGTGTTGAGCTAATATCTCCATCTCTTACATGGTATCAAAGCCACATCTTGAAAACCCTTCTCAGATTTGAGGGTGGAGCTATTACTAGTGAGAGATCTTGATTTGAGGTTATCTCTCCATAGGTGGGATTTCATGGCATGTTACTTTTGGCTCATGCTGAAGAAAATCTAAGCTCATATTTGAGTTCAGGGTACCTGATAAAGTCATAATTGACTTTTGTTTTGCCTAAATCTGACATTTCTAGCCAAAGTTGTGGAGGTTTGAAGATTTGCAAGATTTGGGAGTTATAGAGCTTCTAGTGCATTTTAGGGCAGATTTGACCTCGCCATCATTTCCAAGAGGCCCGAGAGATGGAAATCGATATATAATTCACCCTATTTCACCTTTAGTTGTTTGTGAGGCAAATTTTTTTTTACCTAGAGTGGTCGTACAACCCCTGTATATAGGGTATGATTTATTTATTTTGCAGAAAAAATATTCTAAAAAGTATCTTCTCAATTTTTTATTGTTTTGAGCTATTTTTAAAAAAGTTCGAAGCAATATTTCATATTGTTTTTTAGGCTTATTGACAAAGCATTGGGAAAATATTATTTTTATTGGCGCATTGGACAAACAAAGATCTTTTTGCAAAGTCTTGTACTATTATCAGATTCTATTAAAATATTTGGAAAAGTTTTCTAATATTACTGGTCTAACCTGCACTGTGGACAACCTTTTGTACTATCAATCTGCATCGTACCTGCCCGTTGAAGATTTCCATCTATTTTAAGCCTTTGTCAGCTGTGAGGAACTTTGCGTTGTCGAGCCCTTGTTCCAATCTGTTGATCTTTGTGATCTTGTGGGCTCATGCATTCTACCCATCGACCTTGTTCTCAGCCGATCTCCATTCTCTGTCGGCCACCAAGACTCTTTCGTTTGAGTATTTCTCTATCAGCATTTATCACTGGTGGCTCGTGCATCCCATCGGCATTGAGTTTTTCGGCCAGATCTTGTTCTCACCGATGCCTGTGGTGCCTGTGGTCTTAATTGCAGACTATTCAACACCTAACGACCTATGCTTCAATATGTTGTTAGTACCTTTGTTGAGTGCACGTGTATGTCTCTAGCCAGGCTCTTTGTTCTACCGTATGCAGTCCTTCCTGCCCACGTCATCGTCGGTTCCTTCTTTTGGTCAATGATCAAGGCTCGTGCTTTCTACACTTCGATCCGTATTGACGCCGTACATAGTCATCTCTATCAATTTATTGCTAAGTTGTTGGTCATTGTTCTAGTACTTGCAGATTGTACCGGGACTAATGAAAGTTCAAAGGTTCTATGATTTTCTTTATTATCAGCATATTACATGTATAAATAAATTATAATAATTAAAAAAAAAAACCTTGTTTTGACATTGTAATAACCAACATATAATAGGCAGAGTTTCTTTATTGGTAATGAAGGACATATGGAGAACCATTTTTTGGCCGCTGAGTGTGCAACTTTTGCACCTTTTTTGTCTTTGATTTTCCTTGATTTGGCCTCATATAGGCCTTTTCTTCATTTTTGCACAACTTTTTGCCATAAACTCCAAATTCTACAAATGAGATAGTGGCAGAGAGCTCTCTCTAATTACTTCGCAGTGCTACAGGTCTTTTTGATAAATTTTGCTTCAGGTATAATTTATTCACAACTAAAGTCAGATAACCCCTTTGGACCTCCAAGCTCATAACTTTCTACCAGCTTCTCCAATTTTGGTGATTCAAGTTGTGTTTGGAAGCTATTCAGGAGCTCTTTCATTGTGTCATGCACATTTTCCAGATTTAGCACCAGGTATTATTTATTCAGTATTTTGCACATTTGGAATTTTGATTGATTACTTGGACATCCTAAGCCCTGGAGAAGTTTTATCAATTTGGGAAGACTTCATTTGTATTATATATCATATTTGGGAGTTTATAATTCATATTGAAGGTCAACGTCTTTGCAATTGTGGAGATCAATCATAATTCATTATGGGGTGTGCATATTATCCTTTTTTGATTATGTTGTAAGAGTGAAACTATAAACAATGGAGAGATGGAATCATAGACATCTCCAATATCTTGAATTATTTCCACATTTGTATGGTATTGTTCCCCATCCAAGTCAAGGTATTCAAAAAATTTCTTAGAGTCAAAATAGCTATAATGTTTTAGGGGTTATTGCAATGCATGTTGATGACAAAAGTTTGAAAGGTATTGATCATCATGATTGTCCTCATACTCTTTGGACTAAGCTTTGGGAGATATATGGTGATCCTGATACTCCACCATTCCCAAATGATTCAGTTTTAGAATGTCATGTGCCCCTTCATTCTTTAGACAGGATACCCTATGATGGTGATACTATGCAAGAGTTTGATTTTTGGGAGTGCTTTGAATATTTCAAAGAGGTTGATAAGGGTTCTTCAGATGCTCCTTCTCCATTAGAGATAGATGATGTATCTTCACCTTTAGTGATTCCTTATGTAGAGTCATTGATTGAGACTCCTATCATTCCTATTCAACAGGAACATCCTCATGGTGATGAGTCATTGAGTATGTCCAATGATTCATTATAATTAGTATCTTATTGTCTTCCTGATTGGGATTCCTATCTATCAAACATTGCATCCTTGTTTGTGGAGTAGATCACATTTCAGATTTGGAGGACACATTTGAGGGGTTAACTCTCCTCTTTGATGATAGTCATTGCATAACTATTGTCAAACCATCCAAGTCTTTGGATCTTGTTCAACATTAGTTTTTGCATAGTCTTGATTTGTCACCTTCTACATTAATTGGGAATGTACCTGATTTAATAGTGGCATCTTCATCTTTAGTGGCAAAGGAGACACATGAGCAACTTTCAGAGACATTATCATTGCCCATATTCATGCTTCTTTCCTTCAATTCCTATTAGGAATAGGAAGCATTCCTACACTTGCAGTTGGTTTTGTTTCTTCTGAAAGGGAGATAAGTTTTATGTTGACACTAGATCATGTTTTGTCTTCAAACACTTACCATTTTTACAGGTGATCACATATTCTGGGGGGGCTACATAGTCTCTCTCTTTTCCTCCTATGGGGGGGCTTTTGTAATATATATATATATATATGTAATATATATATATATATATATCTGTGTCTCTATGTGTGTGTGACAGATGGTGTACTTGGGGAGTACCACGGAGTCCTCCATCCTTCTTGACATGTTTTTTTCTCTTTTGGAGAGGAGTTTTGTCCCACTCAGTTTTCTCCTTTTCTCTGGTTGTGAGAGATTTCCTTTTGCATTTGTACATGGGTACTTAACATGGCCTAGTAGTTGAGACCCATCTTTGCATCTTTGCATAATAATCTTCTCCCTAAGTTGCACTTATGGGGGGTGTTGGTGTAATTAATTATTTAATTACACTTACATAAGTTTACTTAGGTTATAATATTCTTTCTAGAAGTCTTAGTTGGCCTTGCTAGAAATTATCTTATCTAGCTAATGCATCATTTCCTAGGTGGTTAGTGTGTTAGTTATCTCATGTCATAGGATTGTTGCATTTGTCAACATCATGTTCATCACTACATTTCAACCTTTCCTATGTAAGGAAGGTGATTATACTCATTTATAACATACTTCATACCTCATTGTTTGATAGGTCTTAATATCAAGCAAGTTCATTCTTGCATACTCTCTTGTAGAAGGTTTTCATTGTTTTTGTAAGTGCTCTTGGGTGTTGAGCTAATATCTTTAGCTCGTACATTTTTTAATGGCATTGTACAACTAAGGCCTACATACCATGAGGACTTGACAGTTTAGTCTTGTCCTTTTATATACCGACCCGAGCAAAAAACTAGTTTGAGTCGTTCCCTCCTGCGAGTCAGACCCCTCTAAAGTATAAACGTAAAAGCATATGGATTTGGCTTTCCAATCACTGAGTTTGCACAAGGTGAGAATATAATACCTACCATCCTTCAAACACTAAGACATGGTGTTCTTTACCCTCCTAGTTAAATCTACATGAGAGAAGACAATTGTTCATTTTAAAGCACCAATTCAAATGGTTTCTAATCTAAAAGACAATCAATTTCAAAATGAAGCCTTCAACGAATGTCTTGCATCAAAATCTCATTAGTAATTTTATGCTTCCTTTCTTTGACAAGTGTATGTTTTGATTTTAAATCTCTGTGAAATGAACCTGCAAAGGAAACCCACTTAACTAAATTAGCCTCAAAATTAAAAAGAAACTAAACTAAAAGAAAAAATTGACATTTATTGTAAGATCTAATTAATCTAATTTTAAAAACTAAATTAATTAAAAAGTTGAACTCAATTAGGAATTTAAAAATTAACTAAATTAGAAAATTTAAAAGTTAAACTAGTTAGAAATTTAAAAACTAACTAGAAAACTTAAAAACTAACTAATTATAATTTGGACACTAACTAAATTAAAAAAAATAGAAACTAACTAATTAGAAATTGGAAACTAACTAAATTGGAAAAAGTAGAAACTAACTAATTAGAAATTGGAAACTAACTAAATTAGAAAAAATAGAAACTAATTAATTAGAAATTGGAAACTAATTAAATTAGAAAAATTAGAAACTAACTAATTAGAAATTGGAAACTAACTAAATTAGAAAAATTAGAAACTAACTAACTAGAAATTGGAAAGTAACTAAATTAGAAAACAACTAAGTAGAAATTGGAAACTAACTAAATTAGAAAAATTAGAAACTAACTAACTAGAAATTGGAAAGTAACTAAATTAGAAAAATTACAAACTAACTAACTAGAAATTGGAAACTAACTAAATTAGAAAATTAGAAACTAACTAATTAGAAATTGAAAACTAACTAAATTAGAAAAATTAGAAACTAAGTAATTAGAAATTGGAAACTAACTAAATTAGAAAAATTAAAAACTAATTAATTAGTGTTTAAAGCCATTCAATGTGTTGATTTTAATCATACAAGAAAATATTAATCCTAATGTATTTTAGAGCATTAAAGGAGCAATCAATAGTGACACACTTTGATTTGGTGTTTAAAAGAGTAAAGAATATGATTTGGTGCTTTAAAAGAGTAATGATATAGCTATTTAAAAAAATAATAATAATAAAAATATCTTATAACATTTATATTTTTATTAATAATAAAATGTTACATATTTTAAATACTAGTACTTGCATCTAAAGGAGGTTCAAATATTACGTCAATAGAAAATTATATGTATGTTAAGATGTTAGAGAGTACATGTTTGTGCATGAAAATTCTAGTGGCATGTGGCTGGATTAAACAAATAATAATGTTAAATAACGGAATGAAGTAAACTTAGATATTTATCTATATTTTTTCTTTAAAGAAATTAAGTATTATCTCATAAAGCAGTGCAAATGAAAAAAAAAAATTTCCATCAAATTGACAAAAAAATACTGTAAATGGAAATAGAATATTCCAATCCAATTGTCAAATCAATATTTATTTGGCTTTTATGTGATAAGTGAGATTTTGGAGGCTTTTACATGATATTTTAGAGGCATTTACCATTAAACAACAATTGGTTTACCATTAAACAAAAGTTGAAACTTGTTTTCCGACAACTCCATAGTGGTTTGCAAGTGTGAGACTTGTTTCAAGGTCAAATATTACACTCTATGTAGCCTATTGACTAATTATTAATTTGTAAATTTAATTTTTTTTTTATAATTTAATATATTTAATAAGAATATAAATAATTAAAAGATGACATTTTCACAATTTCAACTTGATATTCATTAATATTATATGATTCAAAATATTAATACTAAAAATATTTACACAATTATAACAAAAATGCAAACATACAAATATAAATGGTTTTCTAGCAAATCAACACATCTCACTTTTCTTAATCAACTTCCACTATGAAAATCATAATTACTAGAAACACAAATCTATTGTGGAGGACATAATGTTTTTCTTTGGGTGAAAATTACCTTTTATATTTGTGGCACTAAACAAAATTCCTTTTTCTAGTATATGATTGACTCTAATGTTAAGTTTTTAGGCAAGAGATTAAACTTGCACAAATTTCCTTGTCAAAAATATTGTATGGGATGGTATACAAAAATATTGTAAGAGATGGTGTACATGCACTCTAAGCTCTATGGAATGCATTTCAAACTCTTTGGATTGGATAAGCACCTTCAATGTTTGAAGATTCACATAAATTTAAGGAGTTTTTTTTTGGGGGGGAGGGGAGGCATAAGGTGGTTATAGGGGCCAAGAATGGTGCTCCACATAAGTAAAGATATTGTCTATTGGTCTATTGGATATTTATTTGACTAATTTTAATTAATTCAAATTTTTAAATAAATTGAGTCTTAAATTTTTATTAATTAAAAAATATCAAATATGCATTTTCTTCATTGGTTAAATATTGTTTTAAGTGAAGGAGATGTCTCACGCTGTATTTCCTCCCTTTACTTAATTATTCTTTTTGTGGAACAATTTTAGTAATGTCATTTTTATTTCTCAAAATAACATAATAACTCCTACAAATGGCATAGTCAAGCATGATCAAAGCACCATGCATGCCATAATAGATTAAAAGTGAGCACTATCTTTGCTCATGCAATAATTCAAACTCACAACTTACATAAAACCTTTAGATTGATTTTTCATTATTCTCTAGAAATATATTTTAGTAGGAATTTGATATCCATCTAAGTTGATTTTCTAATGTATTGCGCAAATGGGCAAGATATTTTCTAGTTTTGTTCAAGAACAATCTAGGACATTGTTAAGACATGTTTTAGGTTGTGATATGATCATGGTAAGAAAATTGTGGTGTATGTTGTAAGCTAACTTGTTTTACACTTCCTCAATTTGGCCCCTATTTAGTAAAACCAAAATAAAATTGCATAAAGTGGCTCAAATAACTCTTTATTTTGTTTCAACCATAGCATTATATAAGATTTCCTTTACAACTCAAGCTTTCCATTGGTAATAAACTTCTTTCCAATGGACTAGCTAGAACTTTACCTACATGAGAAGGTGTCCTTAAATCTCAAATAAAAATCAAATAATTAGTATCAAAGTATAAGGGCTCAATATCATGTGGACTATTATCAAACACCTTTATTGAAGTTAAAGGAATCTTGGAACTCTCATCCTCCTTTACACCATGACACAAAAATGAAAATGTAAAGTCAATCTTTTCCTAAGGAAGGGACTTTCGACTATTATCCTTGGAAGAAATTAATTATTTATATATGGAGATCAAATCTCTATGACATACAAAATAATATTTCCAAGACATGTGCTTCACTCATAGAGTTTTAGTATAGTTCCTTGGTCCTTATTTTCTTCACTACAACCAAGGACATTAACATCTATTACCTTGAAGAGCTACATTGAGCTCTATGTGTTTCCTAATGCTCCCTTATTATCTCTTTTATAGATACAAGCAAAGTTAGGGGAAAATATTTTGAGATATTTCTCCCTTAATTATGCACACATGCAAGAACAACTAAAAGGTCTAGACCTTCATTCATGCAACCAACATCCTCAAGAAAATTATATATTGATTACACACATCCTCTATTGTTGGGTATATAAAGGATTTTACAATAATTTACACTATAAACCGCCATGGAGTGGATTCAATTTTTTCTCATAAATCGATATCTAGAGAAAAATATACACTATTCCAACTAGTGTAGAAATAACATCTTCAATGGGCAACCCACGTAAATCATAATAATCTATTGAAAAATATTTGATTATTCCCATGCATAAACTCATAAAAACATCGCCTCTATAGTTATGCACTCATAACAGAAAGCATCCTTTCATGAATAAAAATCACTCATCTCTCCTCAAGAAAAAAGCACATAAGACCTCTAAAAATTGTGTTTGATAGTTGATCTCTCAGTTTGACTACACTAGGCATGTGTTGACAAACAATAGTCACATCAAAGCACTCCTTAATAATACTCACTACAATCCTAAACAATGATAACTTCAACATTTTGTGCCAATGACCCACTTCAAGTGGTGCAATGATATTGTATATTATTATTTTTGACCCTATGCACTACTCTAAATTCCATATTTTGTGTACAAATACTAACTTCTCTCAACAAGGACACACGAGTTCAACGACACCCACTCCTTTTAGCACCTTAGTATATGGGCAAGCTTCTCTCATTTTTTTTAATCATGGATCTAGTTAAGGATTCATTTTAGATAGCTACCATACCAACACACTTTAGATCTTCATTGGTTCCTAGATAGAAGTATGACTATTTTTTATCTTCACTGAATCCTAAGCTTCATAAAATCCTTCCAACTTCACATTTGTAAGTCATTAGTAAGTGTGTACATCACCAAACCATTCCCAATGCACACTAAGTCCCAATTTTTATGAGCACCCCTAGGGACTTCCAATGTAAAAAGGACATGACTATGAGAGAGTACATCAAGTCCCACTTTTAGTGTTGGTACCTCTAGGTCTTCCCAACATAATGAAGATGTCACTATATAAGAAAAGGTAGTGATCTAGATACACTTGCACAATGGTTCCACATAATGAATGGTTTTTAAATCAACAACAACTAAGTTATTCATCCACTCACTAGATGCATGAGACCATCACTCCATAAGAAATAGTGAATGGTCTGTGCATAAAATAATTCTTAAGTAAATAAAAATAGCTTTTCAAATAAGAATAAAGTAAAAAATGTAAATGAAATAAAATAATTCTTAAGTAAATATAATAGTTGTAAACTAATATTTCTCGATGTTGTTTAGATAGATGTATTTAATATATATGTACTCTTTTGCATTGTTTACTAAAGCGTTATTTTTATTTACTTAATAGTTATTTATTTACTTAATTTTATGATTTTTTAAAAAATATGTGTAAATTATGCTTCATTTTTTTTACATGAGTATTTATGAGGCTACTATAGAACATCTATCAAAATAACTATAACAATATATAAATTCATAAGATTTACTATGAAACAACATTAATCATAATATTTAGATTATACCATTTTACTTTTAACAATTTTAATAATTAAAATATTAGTTACATCTATATTTCATTGCAAAATTTTATAATAATACTTATAATTTTTTATATACTTTTTTTTCTTTTTATTAATTTAATATTTAGATTTATAATAATATATTACCAAATTAAGAAAATTATAAGTAAATTATGGCTTTGGGGACTGCTCCCATTGTATGTTTTTTTACCAAAAATATAAATCTACTCAACTATTATGGGTTCTAATAAAATCCCAAATCAAAGTGATGGGCATGGAGCTATTAACACAAAACCATAATAAGCTATTATCATATATTCTATCTCTTAGGTCAGCTTACTATCAAATTTTATCTTAATACACGTATTTGTAGTATTAAGTAGAAACAACTAACAATAAGTCTATTATAGAGTAAATCCTCATTTATATTTCATCATCATTGTCAAATATGAGTGTGATCAACCATGCTATTCTTTCAGTCACTCACAACCCCATAGCTTGCTTCAAAAAAAATGTGCCTCTTTCCACCTTCCTTCTTGTTCTAGCCTCATTCTTTGGCAAGCCCATGGAAATAAATGGTCTCTACTACCTACAAACCACACAATTAATCACTTTGAATGTGCCATCTAGTGACAACATCCTCATTCCATAAACCACCACCACAATGACATCATCTAGGTCACCAAGGAATCAACTCTTAATCAAAGTGTCAACTATTTTCTATATCAACTCTTTACCTTCTCCAAGATCCAACAATAGTGCCAAAAAATTTTATCAAATGCTTGTTTCAACCCTATAGTGATGGCCTAAGACCTTAATTTTCTCCATGAACCCCCACATGCTACATATGGGAGCAAACCATTTTGCATCTTAAACACTCTCTTCAACCTTTTCTCAGTAATGCAACCCAACAAGATCATTTGTTGTTGGCTGCCAACTAAATGCATAGTTGTCTCCATTACTCTACTCAATGCATTTATGAGGGTTCAATTTATTTGAGGGATGGCCATCTTGATATATGGATGAAGGCATTATTTTCCATTATTATTCTCTCCACCATTTAAATCTTAAGTTGTAACCCATAATTAGGAGATTTTATAGCCTTGGCATGAGCTAAGTATTTTATTTAAATGACAAGTAGATCCCACAATCCTTGAAATATCCATAACTATCTCTAATAATGGTTATTCTCATTAATTCTTGAGCAAGTAAACTTTTTCCTTAGTTTATTGTCCTTTCAATTTTCTACAAGCCATCAATATCAATTTTGATCTTTGGCCAAGGATCATCCTTTGAATCTATAATGCTCTCTTTAATCGTGTTTATTGCATAAATGGATAGGATATAACTGTAGCTTCATTATTGATCCCCTCTTTAAGTCCCTTTGAAGCAACACTAATCAATTTGAGGATTTTACTTAAAAAAATTTTACTACCTCAAATTGTTTAGGCATGAATTTGGGGAATTTTTTGTTGTTTGACACTTTTTGTGAAAATTTCTTTGGAGGATGAAAAATACATTCAAAAGAGACAAGCCTTTTGGTGGAAGAATTTTCAAAATAGAGCAATCCATTGACTTGAATCATGTTTTTGGTCTGGATTAAGCCTTCTTTCTAGATGCAAATTATGATTTAGGACATGGGTTTGTTTGAGGTTGTTTGGCTAGCTTATTTTTTTGTGACCTTTCTTTCATATTTTGATGGATTTTTTTATTATTAAGTTTTAGTTCATTGGGCTTTGTTTTCCTTCTACACCATCTTTAGTATTCATTTAGTATCTTTGGAAATTGAAATACATAAATTTTTCTTGCAAGTTAATATAAGGGGCAAGGGATCCAAATTTCTTCTTTTCACATATCAACAAAAGAAAAAGCCGATGACCCCTTATGATTAATATTACACAAGTATACTTTGAATGACTACTTCTTGATCTATACATGCAAAGTAAAAAATAATCTTATTTAAATTATTTGTATTGCTTTTATTACCAAAAACAATCCCATTCTATGTTAATAAAAAATAATCCCACATTAATTGGAAGACTTGGTTTGTGACAATATACACTCCAATTTACCATGATCCTTATGTTAATAAGGATAATGTGATAATGGATGTGGCCTCTCTACTAACATAATGGATCATTGCTTGTGGACAAGAATGATTGATTGCTTGGTACCCCTTCTACTTTTCTATGGTTACAAGTTATGGAAAAAATCTCATTCCTACAAGCTTTTAAAAAATATTTTTCCACTCAAGTTGCACATACTTCATATATGCATTCAAAAAAGTTAATCCCACATTTTTTTACAAGCTTCTAAGAAAATACCTTCCCCCTCAACTAATATTTCTAAAAAAATGCAAGCCTTAGATTCTTTATATGGTTAAGAATCTTCATAATTATATTAAAAGAATCAATTCTATATTTTTCTAAAGCTTACAAAAACACCTTTCCCTTTAAGCTAAATACACCTAAAAAAATAAAAGTTTCATAATTTCTTCTGACACATTTTTTTCATATATGCAATCAAAAATTAATGTCACATTGATTGGAAGGCTTGGTTTATGACAACACACAGTCAAATATACCACGATCCTAATGCAAGTGGGGGTGATTCCACAATGAAGGCGGCTCTCCTACTATCATAATGGTTAATTGGTTGCATATGAACATGTTTGTTTACTCCCCTCCCCTCTTCTCTTTTGTAATTAACAAATTCCAAAATCAATCTTCTTCTTTTGTGAGCATCCTTCTAAGATAATGATAGATTAGTTGTGGATTGATATGTTTTCTTGCTCGACCTTCTCTCTCATCTTTTATGGTTAAAATTTCCTACAAAACTCCATTCTTATAAACTTAAAATTTGCTTCCATGATTTAAAAATCCTCATATTTACATTAGAAAAATTAATAAATATATATAATTTGATGCATTATAATATTTATACACAAAAATGATGTCCCAATAAAAATGATCCTCTTCACATATTGTGAATGATGAAAAAACTATCCTCATATAAAATGGATAGATTAAATCCTCCATATACTCATTCTATGAAGAAGGATAAAGGTAAAGAAGTCAAACTATAAGGGAAAAGAAAAATAATCCACTTATAATAATAATAAAAAATTATTATTTTTCAATATACCCACTCTAGAAGGAAGGAAAAGCACCCACAACTCAACCTTATGAGGAAAAGAGAAAGGTGGCAGATTTGTAAAGATAACAAATTGAATTTGAATGTATTCATTCCAAAAGAAAATGGAATGTCCAAAAACGAAACGTTGACAGATACAAAATAGAAACCTCCTGCTTATTTAAATTAAAAAAATAATATAATGAATAAAATATATTTCGTCGACCAATTAAAACTTGAAAACCAAAAAAAAGGGAAAAGAAACACATGCGAGAGTCTCAACTTTCCTTTTTCAAAATTTGAGTCCTTAGTAACATCCGAGTTCGAACCCATGCAGGCACCAAATTTCCCTCCTGCAATTGAATCACTAACGCCCGAAACAAGAAACAAGAACTGAAAACAATGGCAACGGAAGAAGAGGGAAAGCAGAGAGGTCCTAGATTTGGTCCCTTTAACACCGAAATTGAAGAATCCTATGCCGAGATCGGCCAAATCGTCTCTCGTCGATTCTCTCCATGGCTGCGGGCTTAGAAATTGAAGCAGAAATTGCTGATTCCTAAATATTTGAGAAATGCAATGATGGAGGCCGCTGCAAAGAAGGAGTTCGCGTATGACGCGGATCGCCATTGTGGGGATGAGACTAGTACCGCGCCTGAAGCCGCCATTATCATTTTTATCAATTCGAAGAGCGGCGGCAAATTGATCCAGATTGCATTGCTGATGTTGTTAATGGAAAACTGAGAGAGGATGGCCTCACTGATCCATTAACATCAGTAATGCAGTCTGGATCAATTTGAATCACTCTTGCCTCTTATTCTTGGGGAAAAATGCCTAAGGATACAATACTATAAGAAATGGTTCACTTAACAAGAAGACATAACCCATAGAGACAAGCTTTTCCCCATCCCCCCATTTTACAATTCCTGAAAGTGGAATTTATAGTTTTTAGGACCCTTGTGCTCAAGAAACCCGTAAAAGAATACGGATTGTGGTAAGTATATCAATGTGGACGACTTTTCCTATGATTCTTGATAGCCTGTTAAGGTGCTAAATTTATCAAGTATTTAGTTGAAACAAATCTGGCATCCAAGGATGAATAAATATCGTATGATTTTGTCAATGTTGGGCAAGTAGCAGGTGGTGATGGGTCTGTGGGATGGGTTCTGGAAAGCATTGGGGAGCTTAATGTGGAAAACAGAAACCCAATCCCACTGGTTGGAATTATTTCTCTTGGCACAGGCAATGATCTGGCTCGAAGTTTTGGCTGGGTGGGTAGTTCTCCTTTGCCCAATCGAATGGCACAGGCATATTTCTGATTTTTATTTTATTAAGGTCAGAGGCTGGGACTAAATCGAATATTGTGATTATTGTCAGATTCAGCGTTAAGCTTCTCTGCTTTTAGAAATTAAAATATGGTGTTGATTGCATGGAAGTCAGCAATCAAGAGCACCTTGATGAGGGTGATTAGTGGTCCAATTTGTCGGCTTGATAGGTGGTCCAATTTGTCGGCTAGAAACAATATATAAATTTGATTTTGTGACTGGCAGTTACATTAGCAGTGCTTATTTGTTTCTCCCTAACTGCCATCTATCCAATTCTAGTTTCTTAGATTGGAAATATCCTTTGAACTTCTAGCCTAAGAACCATTAGCAGAAAATTTTATGAATTTTCTTTGGCCCTTTTTTATCTGTCCTTGTTTCAAGATTTGAACACTTATTATTTGTTTTTAACGTATTTATTTTTCATTAATTGACTTTGTATTTTTAGAATTGTGAAATACTTATCATTTGTGAACTTTCAACTTAAGGATCATTAGCAGATTTTTTTATGAATTTGTTTTGGTCCTTTATTATCTACCCTTGTTTCAAGATTTGAACACTTAATTGACTTTGTATTTGTAAGGCGTTGAAAAACTTATCTCTGTTTAAACAACGCAGAAATTTTTATTTGTGACTAACTGCTACTTTGGTTTATTTGTTTCTCATTAAGTGCCAACCATTCAAATCTAAGTTCTTAGATGGGAAATTTCTCGAATTCAAATATTTGAACACTTATTAGTTGTTTCTAATGTATTTTATTTTCGTTGATTGAATTTGTATTTTTAGAACTTTGAAAAACTTATCTCTAGTAAAGCAACATAGAAGTTTGATTTTTTGACTAACTGCTACTTTGGTTCATTGAAGGGTTAATTTCTTCACCAAGGAAAAGGATGAAAGTTGTGTCACTCTCCTATGCTGATGCTTATAATTGAGCAATGGATATGGAGAGTGAGGATAAAACATGTTCTTCAGGAAAGAGAAAGATAGAAGAAGATAAGAGTTCAAGCGAAAGTAGTCATAATGAATCTAAGATTGTCCAAGCCTTGAGAAGGGATATGATGAGAAACATGAAGGAACTGAAAGCGGAGAAAGAAACCACCAAAGAAAATAAGGACCTGTGATTTACTGAATGTAAAAATGAGGATCATATTAAAATAAACTACGAAAACAATTGACATCTACCAAGTTCTTAGGCATTCTATCAAGGAGTGCCCACACAACTTAAAAATAAGAAGCACACAAGTGTTCTTTACACAAGGTGAACAATCTACCCCACCAAATATGTCTCCAAAACAATAGAACAACAATATCACCTAGTGGATACAATAATAGGAGAGGGAACAATAATTTGTTTAACAATAACAGTGGGGTGAGAAGTAGACTCTAGTACGATGCCAAAGGATGACCCATGATGCAATGCTAAAAATGCAATGAATGTTACATTTTTCTAGAGAATGTCAAAGTGATCAAAACAACGCAATAATGCAATGCAAGTGGTGTGGACTAGGTGACCATGAAGATAGACTATCTTTAAAAAGGAAACATTAACATGATAAACGTGGAAGGACAAGATAAGGTAGTTTTAGTTGTCACCAGAGGACAAACCAAGAAGATGACATATCTAGACCCTTGTATAGAGAAAGGTAGACTCCAAAAAGCAAAGGCAAAAATGGAACAAGCCATGGCAAAGGAACAAATGAGTTTCAATGAAATAACAAGTACCTCTACACAATTGGAATATGATAAAATTATTGCAAGGAAGTTACAAACCACCATACCTTTAAGAATAGTAGATATCTTACACAATATGCCACAATA
>VDFB02065295.1:0-20430 GCA_007258455.2 Sequoia sempervirens | reverse complement strand
TATATCATGACTTACATCAGGTGGTTTACAGAGGTTCATCTAGTTTATCATGTGGTGTTACACTACTCCAGATCTGGGCATGGGAGAATATTGTTGTGACGAGACCATCTTGTCCCAGAGTGAGGCCACCAGGCAGACCATATATGTATGCATATTCTATCTTCTTTGTCCAGCCTAAGCTGGGCAAATTGGATTACTGGAGACAATGCCTCAATGATATGGATGCAGTGATATGGTGGCCATACACAGATTGTGAGCCATGGGATACAGATCATTTAGAGATGTTTGTAGGTATACCCCAGTTTTTTATAGGGAGGACCCCATTCATCATAGAGAGATTTTTGGCATTGCGGGTGTAGCAACAGTTTGGATTTACATAGGGGATGCCTCAGGGTGTTGCTCACTATGCATGGAGCAAGGATGAGGTGGGATGGGGACCTTGCATTTCATATCAGATAGCATATACAGAGTATACTTCTTTAGCACTCGAGGCATGGATGATAGGCGGGATATTGTTGATGCTGGTATGTCCGATGAGTACTCGGTTTATTATCATACACATCCATTTCCATGGTTGACATGTCCAGATGAGCCAACGCCCATTTTGGTGGCACCACCAGGGGGTAGGAGACAGGAGGATGTAGCAGGGGGTGAGCAGGTAGTTGGTGGAGGAGAGGAGGTAGATAGTGGAGAGGAGGAGGAGAGCTTAGATGGGGATGATGGTGGAGATGAGGGGCGGGTGCCAATGAGACTGAGGCTAGACTTTTTGGGCGGTGTTTAGATCATGCGGAGGCAGAGGACTGGGATTGGGTGAAGGAAAGTGATCAGGGTTGCCTCCACATCACACCAAGGACAAATAGATACTCTACAGGCCCAGGTATAGACACTACAGGGACAACAGGAACAGTTGCAGAGCCAGTTGGCTCAGGCACAAAGTATGGCAGCACAACTACAGGCACAACTTGTGCAGGCACAGACACCTCCTCCTACCCCAGACCCATAGGTAGCCCAGTTGATTGCAGAGAGGGATTCATTTAGACGGAGGGCAGTAGAGGTAGAGGGTGTTGCGCAGAGACTCATGGGCACTGTGGAGAGTGTGTCATTGCGAGAGGCCATTGCAGAGGGCTTTGAGATGGCCAAAGAGGCTGAGTACTATTGAGTCTGATATGAGGAGTTGTGTCCTCCTAAGCACAGAGATCCTTTCCCATGGTCCCACAGTAGGACCAGGAATAGGACACAGACAGCTACACAGAGCATGGGGGTTACTGGGCCTCGACAAGATCCAGATGCAGGGACTAGTGGCAGACCACCATCCTTGAGACCAGCTCCGTCAGGGGGTTCTACCAGCCAGCCTTGATTGATGGATGCAGGATTATTTGATGTATATCAGATTCTTGGAGCATGTATATTGACTTTGATCATATCTCATATATCTGTCTAGACTTTTCAGTTTCATTGGACTGTTGGACATTTGTATGTATTTTTGATGAGCGATTATATGTAGCGGCGATGAGTTTGGATGATGTGTTGCATTTGCTATTATGATATGAGATGGATATGAATTTACTTCCTTATTATGTGATATGGATTTTGATATATAGTTTTGATGATTTACTGACTAATCATGATTTGCAGGATGATTTGATATGATAATGATATGATGATGATGAAATATGATGTGTACTAATGATTGCATGTAGGTGGATGATGATGATAAAAAATGCCATGTGTTGAAATGATGTATGTCTTGCTAATGATGTGGAAATGTAGTGTTTTGTATGAAAATTTTTTGTGTTTGGATTTTTCAAATGCCATAAATGATGATGATGTGATGGATGTTGTGTTTATGAAATGCAACATGAATTTGTAGTATGATATGTGATATGAATCCAATGTTGTATAACAAATGAAATAATATGGAAAATGAGAAATGATAAAAGATGTAAATGATAAATGATAATGGTATGATAAGATGATAATAAATGATATGAAATGTAACGAAATGAATAAGAAATGAATGATGAGATGATAAAATGAATTGAAATGAGATGGGAGGATAAAATGAAAATGTAATGTAATATGATAAATTATGAAATGAGATGAGATGATAAAATGAAATGAAATGTAATTATGTAATGTAGTGGTAAAATAAATTATGAAATGAAATGATAGGATATGATGAAATGATGATAAATGATAATGGTATGAATAATAAGAATATGAAAATGATAATGATGATAAAATGATATGATGTAAATGAGTAAATAATAATATGATAAAATTTAATGATATGGAACGTAATGAAATGGATGAAATGGAAATGAATGGAGATATTGGTGAAATGGAATGGAAATGAAATGGACATGGATAAAATGGATAAGATAACAGTGGAATGAATAAATGATAAAGGAATGGAATGGAATGAAATGGAAGATGATAAATGGAGGAATGGACAATAAGGAATGG
The DNA here is from genome assembly GCA_007258455.2 of Sequoia sempervirens. NCBI lineage: Eukaryota > Viridiplantae > Streptophyta > Pinopsida > Cupressales > Cupressaceae > Sequoia > Sequoia sempervirens. The sequence continues at coordinate 17,964 of VDFB02065295.1, read as the reverse complement.
AAATAGTGGAAATGGATAATGGAATGGATAAATAAATGAGAAATGATCTAAATTAAATGAAAATGAATGACGATGAAATGATAATGAAATGAGGATGAAAAAAATGTCCGAGTGTCCTCCACAAATAGTCCAAAGAGACATGACAACCGTTGATGTGTCTGTTCAGCCTTTCAAAACTCTAATGTGAATCCCATATGCAGATATGTACATTGATCTAAATGAAATGCAACTAAATAAAACCAACCATTTGTTGATCCTTTGGGTAGCTTTCTTGAATCATCATACAACCTTATAAAATGTTGAAAGTATGTACAAGCATCAGAGGGGAACTTAGCACCAATGATAACCTGAGTACAACTTCATGATTTTTGATATAGCAAGCGAACACAAGTATCAAGGTATAGTTGAACCGAGATGACCTGAGAATTTCTTGCATAAACAAACAAAGACTAACCACTTTCTGATGTAAATGTGGAACTGTCATCAATGATATGCTTTGGAAATCATGTCTCATGACATATTTGCACCAAATCGATAGTTAACCTCAAGACAACAGACAAAGAAAAGTCATCCTCTTTCCTTGCCACTCTAGTTCAGTACATCATTGAGTGTGCTCCAAAGAGATGATATCAAAAAATCAAACAACCATTGGTCAAAATATAAAATTGATATTCCAATCATTATTCAGATTTTAGATCATCCAGATATGAGTCATGATATGGTATTTTTCTGAAAAACCATTGTGTTATGGGTCAATGATTGGATAGTTGTTCCTAGGATTTGATTGTTTGTGTGCATGATTGGATTCTATGTCATTGTCAAGCTGTTTTGGTAGGACCTGAAAGTTGATTTCCCCAAAGTATGTCAATGTTTGCCCCCAATATTGACACAACTTGCTAAAATGAATATGTATGATGATCAAGCCATGGTAAGATGTTATTGCTTTAGGAAAATGGTGTCATCATGATGTTGGTACAAACCTAAGATGATGGAAAGATGTGCGAAAATGAAGGTTGAAAAAGCTAAGTGCAGAACATGAACTAATAGATGGAGAGCTACAAATAGTGTCTATTTGCTAGATTTTCACTATTTGTGTTTTTTTTTTTTTTTGTCGCTACCGAGATGCCCATTTGCCAGGTTTTCACCAGGGTAACCATTTTTTCAGAACTTTTTCTAATTTTTTTGTATTTTTTCAGGACTTTTTCTGATGTTTTTGTATTTCTTCAGGATGTTTTATGCTATTTTTGTATTTCTTCAGGACATTTTATGTTGTTTTTGTATTTTTTCAGGACTTTCTCAGATGATGATAACTGCTTCAAACATAATACTTTTTCAAGTGCATGTTGTTGATGGGTTTGTTAAATAGGTCCCCTTCTGGCATTGACAACTTGTATGCTCCTAAACCATATACTGCTATGACCACGTAAGGACCCAGCCAATTTGGTTCAAACTTTCCTTTCTTCTCTCTATCTTGTTGATTGTGTGGGTTCTCTTTTAGAACAAAATCACCAACCTAAAAGATACGTGGTTCAACTTTATGATTATAGCTGTGAGACATCATTTGTTGGTATGCTTTCAAATGATTAGCTGCTCGTTGTCTCTTTTCATCAAGAAGTTCCAGTCCTTGCAGTTGAGAAACTCTGTATTCATAATCTGTGATTAGACCTTTCAGAGATACTTTGAGCGATGGAATCTCAACCTCTAAAGGTAGGATGGCTTCTGCTCCATAGACAAGAGCAAACGGTGTTGCTCCTGTTGGTGTTCAAATACTAGTTCTGTAGGCCCATAATGTAGGATTAAGTTGAATGTGCCAATCTTTCCCTGCATCATTCACAGTCTTCTTCAAGATTTTCAATATTGTTTTATTTGAGGCCTCTGCTTGGTCATTCCCTTATGGATAGTAGGGTGTTGAATATCTGTGTTGAATATGGAATCTCTCACAAAGTTCATCAACATCCTGATTCTTGAATGGTCGTCCATTATCTATAATGATGGAGTTGGGAATGCCATACCGACAAATGAGATAGTTGAGTATGAATGATGAGATTTGTTTTTCGATGACTTTAGTGAGAGGTACTGCCTCAATCCACTTGGTAAAATACTATGTCACTATTATGATGAACTTGTGTCTGTTTGATGATGAAGTATGAATCTTTCCAACTAGATCCAACCCCCATTGAGAGAATGGCTAGGTTGGTATGAATGGTTGTAGTTCCTGTGCTGGTGCATGAATGAGATTTCCATGTATCTGACATTTAGAGCACTTCTTTACAAAAGTGAATGATTCCCTCTCCATTGTAGGCTAGTAGTAACCCATTCTAATCAATTTCTTGGATAAGGTTAGTCCACTTGAATGAGTATCACAAATGCCACCATGAACTTCATGTAAAGCCTTGTCAGATTCGTCACGTTCAAGACATCAAAGTAAAGTACCATCAAGACCATGGCGGTAGAGGATGTCAGTGTTGAGGGTATAGTGAGAGGATTGGCAAATAAAATTATTCTTTTGGTTACGAGATAAGTCAAGTGGTAAGATGTCGTCTTTTAGGTAGGCATAAGTCTTTTCATACCAAGGTGAATCGAATCCTACTAAGTGGCAAATGATTTGGCTTTCAGGTGTGTCATAGGCAGGTGTAAATGATTGTTCCAACAGAAATTCATAGCGAGCCTAATTTTCTGGGAGTTGTAATGATGAAGCGATTGTGGCCATAGCGTCAGCTGCCTTTTTATCAAGCCTTGGAATTTGTATGAACTTGATGTCTACAAAGTATTTCTTGAGATCGTCAATCATTTTCTTATATGGCAACATTTTTTCGTCTTTAGTCTGATAATCATCATTGATCTGGTTAATGACTAACTGTGAGTCACCATAGACTTGTAATTCTGTGATTCTCCATTCCAATGCTATTTTGAGTCCAGTGATTAAAGCTTCATATTCGGCTATGTTATTAGTGCATGGAAACATTAGCCGATACGACCAAGGAATGGTATTTCCTTGAGGGGTGACAAAGAGTATTCTTGCCCCCAATCCATGTTGGGTAAATGAACCATCAAAATATAATGACCAAGGTTGTTTTGATTCTGTCGTGAAGACATCAGCATCTGGAAATTCAATGTACATGGGATGCTCTACTTGTAGGGGTGCTTTAGCCAATTGATCAGCAATAACTTGTCCTTTGATTACTTTGTGATCAATATAATGGATATCAAACTCGCTTAAGATCATAACCCATTTTGCTATACTTCCTGTCAATGTAGCTTTGCTTAATAGATACTTGAGTGGATCAATTTTTGCAACAAGATTGATTGTATGAGTTAACATGTAGTGTTGAAACTTTTGCAAAGCAAAGACCACTGCTAAGCAAGCCTTCTCGATGAAAGTGTAGTTAAGTTCATGACCTATTAATGTTTAGCCGATATAATAGATTGCATGTTCCTTTCCTGTAGAGTCGTCTTGTGCTAGCAATGCCCCCAAAGATGTCTCTGTTGCAGCAATGTATAAGATGAGTGGTTTGTCCGGATTTGGTGGTCCTAGAACTGGTGGGTTCATTAGATACTACTTGATTTGTTGAAAGTCCATTTCACACTTATCATCCCATTTTAAAGGAACATTCTTATGCAATAGATGTGTGAAGGGTAGGCTTTTATCCTCTAGTTGTGCAATGAACCTTCATATAGATTGGAGTTGTCCCTATAGTGACCTCAACTGACTGAATTCCTTGGTGGAGGAATTTCCATGATTGCTTGTACTTTGGTGGGGTCTACTTCAATCCCTTTTGCTGAAACTATGTATCCCAAGATCTTTCCAGATGTGACTTTGAAAACACATTTCTTAGGGTTGAGACGAACTTTGAAATTTTCCAACCTTGCAAATATTTTGGATAATATCTCGAGATGTCCTTCTCTTGTGTATGATTTTTCCAATATGTCATCAAGATAATCTTCCATGAATGTGTGTATCATGTCATGAAAAATTGTAGTCATAGCTCTTTGATATGTAGCCCCAACATTCTTTAAACCAAAAGGCATGACGTTCCAACAGTAAGTCCCCCATGGACACATGAAAGTTGTTTTGTCCTGGTCTTCAGGTGCAATCTTGATTTGGTTATAACCAGAAAAACCATCCATTAGTGAATACATGGAATGGCTAGCCGTCAGATCTACTATGGTATCAATTCTTGGAAGAGGGAAGTCATCCTAAGGACATGCCTTATTAAGATCTCTAAAATCTTTGCATACTCTAACACTTTTGTCAGGCTTGGATATAGGAACAATGTTGGAGATCCATTCTGCATAGTCAATTGATCTTATAAATCCCACATCGACGAGTTTCTTAAGTTCTTCCTTAACAAGTAGTGCAACATGAGGATACATCTTTCTAAGTTTTTGTTTCACAGGTTTTACTCATGGTTTAATGGACAAGTGATGCATTATAAGATCATGATCAAGACCTGGCATGTTTGCATAAGACCAGGCAAAGTTGACTTGATTTGTTCTGAGAAATTCCATGAACTTAGGTACTTCTTTATCTATCATTAATGCAACTAGTTGTAGAATCCTTGGTTTTTTTGTAGTTTCAAGATTGACTGCTTTTGTAGGGTCAATCAAGACGGGCGATCACTCATGATAGTGCTCTGGGAAAGTTTCAAGCATCCCATCATCTGGTGCCTTAAAAAGGTTTTCACCATCTGATACGCTCTTTGTTTTATCTTTTGCTTGATCTAACACTGCCAAACTCTGGTTTTCACCATTAGATCTTTCTTTTTTATTTTTTATTTTTGTAGCTAGGAGACTTGACACTCTCCTAACTAAGGATCTTATGCCAAAAATTGCTAGTGGAACAATCATTTAAGTCTTTTGCGGAAAGGAAGTTCATGATAGATTCGTCAGTTGGAAACATAGGTATATCAGGAGGTTCAGATAGATCCCAATCAATGAGATCAGGATGTATTAGTGGTAGCGGGTCATTAAGCTATGAGAAATCGGCTATGGTTATGGTCATAATGGAAGTGTCTCTAGGATCCGAGGTATGCGGTAGGTCAATAATGGTATTGTCCTCACGATAGTCTTGTTCGATTAAATCTGACTCAGTATCACTAGAATCATAGTCGCGTTGTAGTTCAAATTCGTGTGGTTAGGTCCTTGAGCCTTCTCCTTTGATTAGAGTTGGGGTATCCTTATGTATCACATCAACCTATTTGTCCCTCCAGAATTCATCATTATGGATGGTATCCCATCATATTCTCTAGAGTCTGTGTCAGAGTTATTATCGATGAAATTCTAAATTGTTGTCAAGCATGCTTCCCTTGGATTATAACTTTCTTGCAATGTGAGTATAGTATCATTCAATTGTTTGGATGTTATTTCTTTCAAGCTAGTATCATAGCCTAGTCATGTTTTATCTTTTGCAGCAAGTCCTGGTAGGTGAATAGGCTCAACTACTCCTTTTCTCTTTCCGATAGGACCATTACCATCATAGCCCATCTTTTGCATGATTGAGTATCCTTTACCATATTGATCTGTTGGTAGCTTGACATTTAGAACTGCTTCATCTTCATCTTCATCTCTATAGATCCATTTTATCATTTCGCTATCCTCAGGATCTCCTATTGGGAATTTCTCCTTGATAAATTGTCCATTAAACTTTGTGATTGGTTATGTCGGTGATTGTGTTGATGTTGATGCTATAGATATCTGATGTTGCGTGATAGAAGGTTGTCCATGTGACCAAGGCGATGTAGGAAGATTATCCAGATAGAGAGAATATTCTCCTACTCCATTATCCTTGAACCGTAGTTTCTTGTCAAAGCTTTTGGTTAGCTGACTGATTTGTGTATCAACTTTTGGAGAAGTACTAGCAGGCGCTTCTCGATTGTTGGGAACCAAAGTGTCTTGACTAGCTTTGATGTTGGCACAAGTTTGACTGTAAGAATTATTAGCCGATATCGTGATCTCCTATCCATCATAAGGAAACTTAAGACATTGATGATATGTGGATGATACAACTTGCATTTTGTCAATCCAAGGACGACCCAACAAGATGTTGTATGCAAGATCACGGTCTAACACTGGATAGAAAGTATTTTTGATAACTGGTCCCACTCTGATTGGTAACATGATTAAACCCTTGGATGCTCTTTCCTCATCATCATAGGCCTTAATAGTAATCTTTCTTCTAGGATCAATGGAATCCACAAAAATCCTAAAGTCTGAATTAATTTCATGGTACATATGTTCAAACCAGCACCCCCATCTATTAGTACATGTCTAACACGAAACTTGTGGATCATGACTTCTAAGTATAGTGATGAGTTATGGAAACATCATCTTTTTTAGAAAATGAGAGGCATGTGGGTGAGGACAAGTGTCCCACCATGGCTTGAAATCGATCCACATCCAGATCATTGGATACTTTTGTTTCAATGAGGGCTTTGTCTAGAATTTCCTTATGTGCTGGAGAAATCTTCAGAAGTTCTAAAATAGAGATTTGGGCAGGAGTTTTTCCAAGTTGATTGATTAAATCATATCAATGTTGAGGTGGGGGCACAATGGATTTTGAAGGAGCACCTTTTAGGACAACTTTGGCTTGTTCCCTTGTTGTTACGTTAACTTCTCCATATTTCATTTTCTCTTTGAATTTTATAACATTAACCTGCTCATCATTAGTGTAGATATGGTTGATTATATGCTCATCGATATGATTCACATTCTTCCCAGAAGACTCACCCTTTTGATAGTTGGGCAAATGGTTTTGAAATGCTTGGTGGTCTTCGTTTGATTGTTGGTTCCCTTCTATTGTGACGATGCCATTTTCGATTAAGTCTTGAATAACATTCTTCAAGGCTTGGAAATTATTCGTATGATGCCTTTACATCTATGGTATTCACAATAGTATGCATCATTCCATGATGGTGGCCTCACACTAGGTTCGAAGTTACGTTGAGGCGGTAGGGTAATAACATTCTTTGCCATCAAGTCTTTATAAGGGCAGATTCCAAAGATTGCCTCAATGGAGTAAAATTTCTTCTGTTGGAGAAAAATGAAGATCGTTGTGGATTCATGTTGGATGTATTTCCTAAGGCATCGTTGTTTCCACGATACCCTTGATTGTTGGTATTACTTTGATTTGGAACAAAAGTTGGATTTTGGTTATTCCTCAGAGGAGGAGGATTGTTTCCTTGATTCGTAACTGAGTTGACATTGTTAGAGTTGTTGTTATGAGGAATATTAAGAACAACTGGCTTAGGTGAGACATGATGTGCATCTACAACACCATCATTCACCACATTTTTGTTGTGAGTCCAAAACTTAGATTTTTCATTGTGGTGGTTTGAGGAGCTAGGATTGTCTCTATCAAGTTTGATTATCCCCCTCTGGACTAATGCACTTTCAATTGTGATTGCATTTTCAATCAATTTCTGAAAAGAGGGAGGACAATGAAGATTTAGACGATAACTCATCTCTTGATCCAAGTTGTTTATGAAGGTAGTGATCTCTTCCTTTTCAGGAACATGACGTGGATATCTAGCGAACAATATTCTCCATCTCTGAAGAAATGTGATGAATGGTTCACCTAGTTTTTTCCTAGCCTTGGATAGATCAATCATGGTTATTTGGTGTTGTATGTTGTAAGAATATTGTGATATGAACTCGTTAATCAATTCCTCAAATGTCTTAACAGGCGGTGTGATTTTTGACAACCATTCCATAGATTGGCCTCCAAGACTTCTAGGAAACAAGTGCATTAAGTATGTATCCTCATGAGAAAAATCTAGTCATGTTTCAGAAGTCTCTAATATGGTCAATTGGGTCCGATTTCCCATTATAACGATCAAACTTTGGGATTTCACAATGCTTAGGAAATGGGATCATGTTGAGACATCGATCAAAGGGGTATGGACAGATGTCATCAAGAGCATATGTCTTCATTGTGGTTCCCCCTTGTAGGTCTTTAACTTTCCCTTGAAGTGCCTTAAATTGTTGAGACAAGGCACTAATATCGGTTAAGGGTGTCTCATCAAGATTCCTTTTTAAGTTCTCAGTGTTGAAATCATGAGGCAACTTAGCTCCTTTATCAGCCAGATATAGGAAATATTTTTCTTTGTCGTGTTCTAGGAGATTTTCTATTGCTTTGAGAAATTTTGGATCTTGCTCGGCTTCTCTAAGGCGATGCTCTTCTTCTTGTTCGTCATCACTATCTTCAAGGGTTTTTCTCAGATCTCTATTGGAAGTAAACGGATCCTTTGCTGCTTCGGCCATGTTGTCTTCAAAAAGGGGATTTCGACTCACACTATAAAGAGGATCACTATTTTTACCTTCTTCTTGAGTTCTTGGGGTATGATCTTCTTGTTGAATATATTCCTTCAGTTTATTATATTGTGATCTTGTAAAAATAGGTATATGATTTCAAGATGTTCTTCTAAACTTAGATCATAGTTTGATGAGTACAACCAATGATGATGTTTTAATCTGATAAGATGAAAATCTTATGATATGACCAAAACTATGTTCCTAATTCATGATTGTGGCTTCCAATGATAAAGGATGTCAGAATCCTGTTAGGAGAAGTTGAACCAAGAATTTAGAAGTTTGTGATGAAAGGTGCACTTGTAAGATTTAATCCTTGTTTTCGAAGAATGGTCAGTATATCAAATAGCCTATTTCGATTCATTGAAGTATTTGACGAGGATGTGTCAGATATTTGATAGAAGGTTGTGGTATATAGTTAAAATCAAGAGGCTGATTGTGATTGTGTCGTTGTGAAAGGGCTCTTCTTTGAAAATAGGCTCATGAATCTAGTGGTTATAAAGCGTATTCGTCAGTAAATCCCCTGACAAAATCTTGGTACCTATGGAGAAATTTGCGATAATGGAGCAAGACGTTTCGACTCTTGAATAAAAACTTCCTTCGTTGTAAGGTTTTCTTGTATCCTAAAGGTTTCTTGGGTTTCTTGATTTTATTGGCAATTGACTTCTTGACAAACTTGGTAGATTTCCACTTCCTAAGCATGAAAGGAAATGTTGATATGATATTGGACCAAGGCTATAAACTCAGATCCAAAAACAATGATTCGAGAAAAGTGACAGATGTGTTATTATGTCCCCTATATGCACTTTAGAAACAGGGATATGTGCCAGAGAAATGGTCAAATGCACTACAATATGTCCCAAATGGGCTACTCTGTGTCCTATATGCGCTGCAAGAAAAATGTTGTGACAGTGACTGAAAAGTTTGTTTTTAGAATAGCTGGCGAATGCGCCAAAACACTCAATGCGCTAAAACAGACCCTAAAAGTGTTGAATTAACCAGTAAATGCGCTAGAATATACCCTATATGCGCTAAAATAATTTTTCCAAGGTAACTTTTCGAACAGTTTGTGAGCAGTTTCAGCTAAGATTTGACATGTTCATTTTAGATGATCTTTTATCTAAATTAGTGTGATTGAAAACACAACAAACACTCTGAAAAAAGTTGTTTTTAAGTCCTATTCTAAACATCAAGTGTATGTTTCAAAAAAAAAATTCAAAAAGTGTTTTCACAGGTTCTACACATGACAGATAGTTCAAGCAGACTCACTCTTAGTACTCAAGTAGGTCATCATAATAATCAACAACCCACATCTTAGAATTGCGTCGACTCACACAGCCGTGTCACCCCCAAAGGGGCGCCCATTTTTTTGTCTTTTCTAGGCACGTACTCAGAGTGATGGAAGTGGATACCGAATCCCCTAAGCAAATAGTCCTTGGCAATTATATGGTGAGTATCTTGGGGGCAGATTCTTCCCTCCCCTTGCACTGTGATTATTATGATGTTCGAAAACTAACTTCGACTAGCCACTACACTAGGTTTGTAGTAAGGGTTTATGTTCGATGCGACAATAATAAACTCCCTCAGGAGACCTCCCAACCTTTAGAACAAAGGCTTTGGGGATGGTTATCTTGCACACTACCGGAAAAAGAGGGTTTCCCCTGATTTGCTTTAAATTTTATAGTGGGGCGGAATAGCCTGGCTTTGGCTTGAACCCACTTGAGTCGTTCCTCTTGGGTGAGTACTTTTTCCCACAAGAGCAGGCCCTCTACAAGATGTAATAAAGCAATAAAATTGCATGAATGTAAAAGGAAAGTCTGGTATTTTGGTCACCCAGTTAAGGGGAGAGCATAGACCTATTGCCACAAACACAGTAGACACTATTCTTTTTTAAAACCCAAATTACAATGATCTAAACTATGTGAAGATGTTGCTTCACAAAAAGCATGGGATTCATTTTAACCATAAAATCAATGTGTGGTGACTGTCCTAGATTGCTTCATTTTAAATCCATGTCTATCCTAGGGTTGATTCTTTTTAAAGCCAGCTGTGACTATCCTAGATTGGTTCCTTTTAAGCTAGAAAAGGTTCTATCTGCGGAAGGCTTCAGACTCATAAACCTATTTAGTTACAACCTGTATGTGCTAAAAGATCAACTATATGTGCAACAATAACAAGTAAATGCGCTAAAATAGATCCTATATGCACTGCAGAAAGTATCAAATGCACTACAAAAACTCCTAAATGTGCTAAAACAAAATGCAACTAATTTTTTTTTTGTTTTTACAAAATTTAATAAACTGAGCTGGGTATATGTGCCATTATGTCCTGTAAATGCGCCGTTATGTTCCTCCAATGCGCTAAAACAGTTCTTGGATGCACCGAAGTACCTACAAAAGTACTAAAAGATAACTACGGATGCGCTGTAAAAACCTATGTATGCGCTTCAAAAATCCTCGAATGTGCTAAAACGGAAAGTTTTATCGAAAAACCGAATTCCAAAATGTGAAAATCTGTTAGAAAACCTGCAAATAAATGTTAAAAACAGGGAAAAATGCCCCAGAGTGGGTGCCAAAAATGTGTGATCAATTTTTATGCGTGTTAAATATATAAAAACAAATGAATCAAACACACCAATAAGACATTATATCAAAAACAAAATATTAAAATAATAGAGATGCAAACTCAGTATCCTGTTATCGATGTCGTCCTATCGTCCTCTATCTCCAGTGTTTCTGTCGATTCTAGCTGGCTCTCAGATCTTGGGCTAGGCTCAACAAATGGTCTTCCTAGAGAATGAGATTGAATATGAATGCATGTAATGCTAAGACATGATTATTCTAATGCTAAACATGATTGCTAAAATAAAATATTATGATAATGCTATGAAATATAATAGCTATAATGACAATGCTAAGATGCTAGAATTCTATAATGTAATTAATCTCTAATTCATCTATTATGTGTTGTAACCATTGCTTGGATTTGCAGTGCTATTTATAGAGTTTTTGAAAGCTTCTGATTGGCTGATATGATCAACGACTGTGAAAATTCCTAGCAGATCGAACGGTTGAAGATGGATAAGACTGAAGAAAAACAGAAGAAAACATAAAGCAAGATTTGTTTTATTTTCTGTAAAAAGAGATAAGATGAGATGATAAAGATGAATTGTAAAAAAAAACATCTTTTTGTGAGATTATGGAAAGATTTTGAAGAAAATAAATAATGAATTATTAAATTCAATTATTGATTTATAGGTGACATGGAGATTTTTCTTAAAATAGAATATTTACCCCAGATTTGAAGAATAATGGAAGATTTCATAATTAAATAAAATATTTAATTATGATTTTGAAAAGATATGGAAGATATTTAATTAAACTTGTAAATGAAATTAATTAAATAAAATATTTAATTAATTAGAAGAAGAATTCGAAAAGAAATATTTAAATTTAATTAAATCAAAAAGACTTAATTAAATTCAAAAAGTGATAATTAATTAAAATAAATAAAGTGTATTTGTTTAATTAATCAAGTGGACATATGAATGTGAAATAATTAAATAAAAATTGATTTATTTAATCATGATAGAAGAATAAATTGAATGAACAATATAATTAAATTAATTAAATTTAATCATATGTAGAAGACTTTAGAGAAATTAATTAAATAATAAATATTTAATTAAATGTCAGGATTAATCAGACATGACCAATTTTATGCATATACAATATCATCACCAAACTTAAAAAGACCACCATAATTTAATTTTCAAGCTTTAAAAACTTACTCTTATCACTTGTCATATGATTTGAGCATCCACTGTCAATGATCCATGAATACTTCTCCTCTCTAGCATGAAAATAAATTAACTAGTTCCTTCAATTTCTAGAGCACTTTCCTTCACATATCTTTCAAGATTAGTATAATTAGTCCCAACATTTAAAGCCATGAACAAGCATTCATCACTGTCCTCATTTTGATAATTTTATTTTTCATCATTAGATGCACCAATGTCCTTTTCAATGTAATAAATCTTCTTGAAAAATTTACCCTTATAATCCTTTTGTTTGTCATTAGTAACTTTGATTGGGCATTTAGATGCATAATGATCTATCTTTCCACAATTGACACATTTGAAAGGTAGCTTACCTCTATATTTTCTAGTACCCTTTTTCAATCTCCTCACAAAGTTTGCTTCCACCTCATCAAAATCATCTAGGTTTGATCCATCGTCCATTTCCACTTTGCATACTTTAAAAGAAGTTTATTTGCTTGTAGTATCTTGACCAAACTCTCTCATTTCAAAAGAAGTTAAAGCACCAAACATTTGATCTCTAGAATAATGATCCAAATTTTGAGCTTCCTTAATAGCAAAAACTTTATGACTATAAGCTTTAGGTAGAGTTCTTAATACCTTTTCAAAACTTCGCTTTCATCCAGATTTCCACCAAGACCATTGATGGTATTGATAACTTCATCAACTCTGAGCATGTAGGTAGAAATATATTCATCTTTAGACATCCTTAGGGTTTCAAATTTGGCTTTGTAGATCTGCATCTTCGCTTGTTTGGCCTGTCATCTCCTTCATAGATTATTTCCAACTTTTTCTAGACATCTTTAGCAGACTTGTAGCTTATAACCTTCATAAGTTCTGAATCAGTGAGACCATTCAATATTGTTGGGAAATTTTTTCTCAACCTTACAATTATATAAAGTTTATTAGTGATAGGATATATATATGAATATATATTTCCTAGTTACACTGATAGGTGTAATATACAATGGTAGCAAGGGGGAGAATGGGATGCGTGTAAACATTTTTTTGTTAACTTTTTCAGGAAACTACTAAAATGACCAACATACATTAGATATACGATACATTGTAAATCTAGACTGTTAATTATTAGGTTTTAGATCTAATGGTGGATATTTTGTTGGCCTGTCTTGCCCTAGAATGTAACCCTATTTTATGAGGGTGTTGTATTATGGTTGCAGTAGAGAGAGATGATGATTTATTCTGAGAGTCTAATAGCAGTCGTGTTATCTTTGGATTTCTAAATGGTGATACTCCTGTGAGAAGCTTTCTCTACAAGTATATTGTAATCTTTTTTATTTACTAAATAATAGCGGCTTTTGGAGTGTGGGGATTTTCTCCCGAAAGGGTTTTCCCTACATAAATTAGTGTGTTGTGGTATGCATTATATTTATGTCTATTTTTGTTTAAGTTTTTGTAACTATTAAAGATATGTAAATTTTTTGCATTATTCTTCTCTCAATATTAGTGTAGGAATTTGTTCCACTACCTTAGATTCCTTACAAAGATTGCATTCCTTTCTTTTTCATTGCTCTCATATGCCTTGATCTCATCATTAGTTGATGGTCCATTTGCAGGCATAGTATAACCTCTTTCAATAGACTGCCAAACACCAAATCCAAGGGAGAGTAAGAAAGACTCCATCCTAAATTTTTAGTAAGTATAATTTTTCCATTGAATAAAGGAGCTTTGACACCTTTCATGTGCACCATCTAGATCTACCTCAAGCGATTAAGCTTCTTCCTGGGAACCATAGCTCTAATACCAATTGTTAGATGCACAAGACAACTGAGAGGGGGGTGAATTAGTTGTATGCTTTTAAAACATCAAAAACCCTCATGAAAATTCAAATCTACATTAGTTCTTAAACCCTCATCCACCATTAAACTCTTAACATGCATTAACAAAATGTAAACATGTAAAGTAGTAATGCAAACACATCAAACACATAAGAACACAAGATTTATGTGGAAAATCCAAGAAGGAAAAAACCATAGAGAGGATTAGCTCACTAATATATGAATTGCAATACCGAATACAATAAGGCTCACTACCTAGAAAGTTAAAGAAAGGCTCACTATCGATGGCTTGCTGCCAAAGGACTCACTGTCCATTTAAGAAAGAAAGAAGAAGGGGTGGCTCACTACTAATTTGAACTGCTAGCAATGCATCTCTCATATGTCAAAGGTATAATTCCTCTGAAGCACAAAAAACTCATCAAATGGTCTGAAATGTAGACACCTTTTGCTCGCCGCATTAGGAAGTCATGAGCATTAAGGCTCACACTCAGATCAATGCTCTTTATCACTTTCGCATCTTTCACATCACACACACTTCACACTTAATCCACACAATGATTCTCCTTTCATTTATACCCTCTGCAACCTAAAACAATCTCAATTATGTTGGCCTTAATGAAACTTATACACCTCAACCATGCAACATCAAATAGGTCGATACCAAACACTTCCTCAACATAAATAAGTGAAGTCAAACCATGACACTACTTAATTGGGACCCAAATATACACCAACATGCTTCTCAACACTTAATCAACAATTATCCTCTGCAATTAGCACAAGCACACTAGGTCGGTCAAACCTGCACTAACACTAACAAGCGACACCAAACACACATTTCAATATCAAAAAACATCTCACAGATCACACAACAACATTCCACACCATTCATACAACATCTCAAAATACTCCAACACCATCAGAATATTCTGCACAACCACTGCAACCACCTGAAACTCAAGAACACTTCCATTCTATGCAACCAAACATATTGGCACAAACATCCAACACATCAGACAATTTTGTGGAACAACTCAACACCTTAAACTTTAAGGGAAGGTATATACAGACATTATAAGCACGTTCCTAGATCTGCAACACCATAAACTTCACTATGGAGAAATGCAGAGCAATTTTATTTCTCCTAGACACCGTGTTTCACTAGATAGATATATTGTCAAACACATCTTCCATTGTAAAATGATCTAAAACTTGAAACTCTGGATGTAACACCTCTGATCATCAACTCCAAATCGCATAATCATAGCTTCAACCATGAAGAAATGTAGAGCAAACCACTGAATACCACTTTGTCATACTAAACTTTCATTTATTCAAATTTTCTCAAAAGCACTTGGAAACCAAGCACCACAAATACCATCTCAATATCTACAACATCTTCTCAGCATCTCAACCACACAAGAGGTTGATATCTACAAACACTTATTCATCATT
Organism: Sequoia sempervirens; assembly: GCA_007258455.2. Lineage (NCBI taxonomy): Eukaryota > Viridiplantae > Streptophyta > Pinopsida > Cupressales > Cupressaceae > Sequoia > Sequoia sempervirens. Next base: position 2,586 of record VDFB02065295.1, on the reverse strand, counting down.
GTTACATTAGAGGTTGACACCAGTGACAATACTAATGACAACATAATGCAACCAACACACTTACTTCCTTAGAGGTTGACATCAATACATCAATGACAACACAAGTTTCCAACAACTTGAGATAATAAAATTGTAAGTCTCTTTGAAATAGTCCTAAGATATGAAAAGATATGTCTTGAGACATCAAAAGTTGCGACTTAAAAAAAGAATAGAAGGTGTTATTGGACATAGGTACTGCTTAAAAATCATGTTATATTTAATAATTTGCATATGCCAAGGTATATCCTCTGTATTTAAAACTGTTTGGCCTATCACATTGATACAATACCATTAAATCTATTAGTAGCATGTTAGCCGCTTGATAGGATTGAAAAAAGAAACTTCTACAGATCGACTACTCCAAAGTCAAAGTCTGATACTGGTGTAGTCTGCATTTTCTTGACAAACTAGAGAGATCATAAATTTGATTGATTAGTTGGAATTCACAAAGTGAACCCTATTCTTACCACCTTGATCCCTAGTTTGGATAAAACCAATAAATAAGTGTCATTTTGCATCACATTATTGGGGAGTAAGAGATTGATTGATTTGTGTGAATTCACTGCCATCCTCTATGTGGATCAATACCATTTAGATCGTATCTTAGTGAATTCACTAGGATATATGCATTTTCACACATTGTCGCTACGTAAAATTAAATCCCAACTATGGATCATGAATCACCCCGACTGTCTATAAGGCATAAATGATGAATACATAATGTAAACCAGTACGCCATGTGAACCAAGGGCCAAGCAATAACGAGGAATCAAGGAATTTAGTTATGGGTTTTAGTTATCCGTTGGTTACCTGCTAAATCCTATTGCCCATGTCAAATCCTTAAGAAAATATCTCAAAAAGAGGAGAAGAAGGTGCCCAAGCCAAGTCCAAATAGATAGATAGCTTAATTAGAAATCCAAGACATCAAATATTCTATGAAATGGTTTTGAAGACCATTCATCATCCGCAAGAATGTCACTTACGCATTGGGAAGGTCACAAGGAAAAATAAATAACTCAAATAAGCCTTTTAAGTTTCTTAAATGATTTGAATTTAATCTTCCATCCATCTAAGTGTCAGATGGAAAATGGATGATGGCGTAACTGAAGATCTGTTTTGGTAAGAACGAGCCACCACAAAGCTAGTGTAATAGTCCTTTTCTCCAACATGATTTTATTCAACACTCTATAGTTGAAGAACAACCTACATGTGTCTTATTTATTTTGTACAGAACTTGGTGAAGAGTTGGGCAATGTGAAGAGCTCAGCATAATCTGTCTTTTAGTCACTTGATTTCCTAATACTCCTAGAGTGAACATTTGTAGAGTGATGTATTACACAAGTGATCCTAGAATGGGTTCGAGGAAAATTTACTGACATCAATTCAACATTAGAAAATTTACTGTCAATAATTCACAGTGGGAAATTTCACCACCATGACAAATTCACCTCAAGGAAAATTCACCACCAGCAATTCACTGCTGTGGAAAATTCATCGCATTAAAAGTTTGCGATTAATTTTCCATGGCGGTGAATTGCTGGTGGTGAATTTTCCTTGAAGTGAATTTGTCATGGCAGTGAATTTTCACGCAGTGAATTGTTGACAGTGAATTTTCTGACGGTGAATTGCTGACAGTGAATTTGCCTAATGCCCCTAGAATGAAATCAATTAGTATGCAACCAAACAATTTATTTAAAATTCAAATTAATAAGAACCTTGTATTTTGCCAACACTTTGTTCATCTACATTTATTATACTTGATTAGTATCATTTGCTTGCAGTGCAAGGATTTCTTTCTTCTCATGTTTAAATCTAACCATCAAAAGAATAAATTTCTTACTCTGGCTAGCCAACTTCTTCCATTGTGCAGTAGTGAAAGCTTGCAAACTACTTGTATGTGTATTTTTCACCAACATTGACGAAAAAATTTCTGGGATTTGCTTCATAATTTTTATGATGCTTGTAAAGAGAAGACTGCTCAAACAAAACATTGTCTATATCTCATTGCATGGTAGCAAATAATTTAATCTTAAAAAGCTAGATCTTGACCATTTAAGGATAAGGAACCGATGGAAATGTCGATATTCAAACCACTTCTGGTCAAATCTGGTTCTTCTCACTGCTATTGTTGATGATGAAATGCATATATATTGTACATTAACCCAAATCTGAAAACGGAGTAACATTTCTACCTTTTCTAGATTAGGACTAGATGATGATACAACTTGCATGGTTGCTACCATAGCACAGGGCTCATAATCCATGATTTGCTTAGCTTTGTATGGTGCCAGTGCAGTGGAACAGAATGCCTTGTATTTGTGCAAGAACTACTTTCTAAACACTACATTCTTCTTTAGAATGACTACTAGTATTGTGTGTATTGATCCAATTTCCAATTTTGGAGTGCTATTTTTGTTCTTCAGCCACTATGGTCTTCTAGGATTTAGTGATCCTTTTCCTTGTTGCTCAGTATTTGACTTCGCTCCATATTTGAATCTCATGACGTATGACTTGTTTATAATTTTGTTAAATGAATTTGAGCTATTG
>VDFB02065294.1:0-13625 GCA_007258455.2 Sequoia sempervirens | reverse complement strand
TTTAAATCAAATATGAGAAGAATATGATAAAAGGATTAATTAAATAAATATTATTGGTTTATTTAATTAAAAGGGGTGATGTTAGATTAAATAAAATAAGGTTTTAATTTATTTAATTTAATAAGATGACTTTAGAGATCTAATCAAATAAAATGAATTATTTAATTAAATAGAGATAATTAGATTAGATTGATTGATTTAATTAACAAGAGAGAATGACTTAATCAGATAAATGATTTATTTAATCAATGGAGGAAAATTGATGAATTTAATCAAATAATGGTATTCGATTAAATGGTTAGACCGAGGGATGATTTTAGGATGAAACGGTGTTAGTAGTCGAGATCAGATGTGCAATGTCAATCAATATATTTTCCATGTCTACATTTTGCCCCTCTTTGAAGCAAAGTACTCATTACATTGATTCAAAGAATAAACCGTCTCGATTCAAAAATTCTATAATTTTTTTAGATGCCCCACTACTACCCCAACGAATGAAGAATTACGTTGGTATACTGCCCCCTCGATAGATTGGACAAAAATTTCAACTTTTTGGGTGATCTCTCTAAAAAGAGGTTCAAGATTAGTTCAGTTCGAATCCTTGATGTAGATAGATTTGATGATGTAGACAATCATTAGCCATGGGTAACCTCATGTCTACTTTGATATTACACATTTGATCCCCGACGATGCACAAAATGATATATAAAATGAGATGATTATGATGTTTATATGTAATGGATGATATGATGATGTATGGATGATATGGATGCACATGATATGATATGGACGACAAGCTTATGATTATGTAAAATGGATGATAAATGTATATTTATGAGTTTAGAATAACTAATCAGATATGCAATGATGAAATGCAATGCGGTGGGATGATCGATGTTTCGTATAAGGATATGATATATTAGACGATGTATTTTGGATGCGGATGGCATTAGCGATGATTTATGATTAATTGTCATGGTACCATGTTAGCATGAAAAATCAAGAAGAAGATGTTAAGAGATTCCAACAAGACATGAGAAGATGATGATGATGATGATTACTTACTGAGGAGTTAGGGTTTTCAAAGGGCCAATTACCTTATGTTTGATAACACACATAGGTACGATGCATCAAGGTATAAAGAACCTTGATGGCATTGTACCTAGTGTGATGGACTTTGACTTGAAAATAAAATAGGAGTATCTTTGTTCATACCTGACGTACAAAACCTTATTTAGAATGTAGATAAGATATTTCAAACATCTCAGGCCAAAACATAGAAAATCAAGCCTTCTTATGTGGTCAACAAGATATTTAAAACATCCTCCCTACCCTTAAACAAAGCATGCATGACCAAGGTTATATTACAAGAACATCCAACAAGAACAATAGATAAAAAGATAATGATCATTGCCCCATCCCTATCTTGCACAACAGATAAAAAGATAATGATCATTGCCCCATTCCTATCTCTCTAAATCCTTTTGTTTGGACATCATCGAGAGGTTATTGGAATGAGAGCAAAGAGATGAGTCAAAAGACAAAGATAAAGTAAACAAACAAACTAATATTCTTCAATACCACTAACCAAAATGAAATGTGTTTTTAAAGGATAAGAACCAAAAATATTTCCAATAGATAATGCCCATTGTAGGAAGGATACATCTTAGGACATGTTAGTGGATGGAAGCACGTCGTTTCGTTTATCCAAAGTATTCTTTCTAATAAATAATTCCCATTGTAGGAAGGATGCATACTAGGACATGATGTTATCAGATGATTGATTTGGGACTGATTGGATGATAGGCTATTGACACAAAGAGTTGACCAACTTGTTTACATACTGACCTAGACTTGAGACTTTGACGATTGAGTTTTCACTTTTAACCTGCTAGACTTGTTTCTGATTGTCTTACCAAAGGTTGAGAATGATGATTGTTTATTATGAGTGGCATTTATTGCAGGTGAAAGTGAGATGAGATGAATGGATTTTTTCAAATATTTGGATGTTTTTGGAGTTTTGAAATGTTTTGAGGCTGTTTTTGGTATTTTTGAGATTTTACAAATGTTTTGGTTTTTGATTTTCAAATGTTTTGGGGTTTTTTTAGATTTTTACCAAGAGACTAACCTAAAGACTTATCCTAGGGGCCTCGGGGGTTGATCAACAGATTAGCCTTGCCTACGTTATACATGCAGAGACCACATAGTTCGACTGACACATACTCAATTATTGATGAGATATGAATAAATGGATTGTCAGATTATTATGACAGACTCCTAAAGTACTTACCTAAGTGTCTCGGCGGATGATCAAAGATCAACCTTGCCTACATTCAAGGCTTAGAGACCCATAGTTCGACAAGATGACTCTATTTTTGACTTTTTGACTTTTTGACCTATTTTTGGGATTTTGATGTGTTTTAAATGTTTTGGGATTTTCTTGGTTTTATGAATGTTTTTGGATTTTTGGATTTTCTGATGTTTTTGGATTTTTGATTTTCTAATGTTTTTGGATTTTTTGATTTTGACGCTTCTATATTTTTGATTCTTAAGACTTCAAAATATGTACATGAATCCGGATCTGATGAGGAACATGCCCCCCTAATGTGATGCAATAGACTACTCCGACAAGCAGCGAAAACTGACCTGAGAATGGGGCCGGTGAGTACTACGAGGGACGCGACATGAACATAGGTCTGCTATGATGTGGATGTGCGGTGGATGATGGATGGGGATATGGAATGCAATGGATGATGAAAGCGTGATGAATGGATGATGCATAACAAGCCGTGGAGATCCTAGTGGATGGAAAGTGCTTATTTATGTAAGGCACTTGTTTGCCAGGTTTTCACCAAGATACTTGCCCAAACACCACCGAAGTGGTTTTCACTAAAGGACGATTTTTTTCTCTTTATCAAGCTTTTGATCATTTTTTGATTTTTTGGGTTTTCTTTTTGTAATTTTTGTTGTCACCAAGATGCCGGGCCTGCCAAGTTTCTTCATCAAGGCACCATTTTTCGAGACATTTTCTATTTTTTGGATTTCCTTGGTTCGAGCACTTCGTAAGATTAGGCATAAATTTTTGAGATGGGAGTCTCACTGGCCCTCGGTTCACCTCTCGTGTTGATAAATGAGCATGCCCCCTCACTTATAGCTCGCTAGGATAATAAATGATCCTAACTGCAATGTGGGCTCAAATTCTTTTTCTTGTCATTTGAGTTTGATGTTCTTCTAGTTCTCCTTAGGACAAGTTCTTCGACTTGGAAAGTCTTGCTTCTGATCTTCTTGTTATAGTTCCTCTTGAGTCTGTTTTGATAGACTTGCAAATGATTCAATGCTTCTATACGTCATTCATCCAATAGCTCCAGCTCATTCAGTCTTGATACTTGATATTCTTCATCTGTGATGAGCTTTTGCAATGATATTCTCAGTGATGGGAGCTTGATCTCAATGGGTAATACAGACTTTGATCCGTAGATCAAGGAGACTGGGGTGGCATTGGTGGGTGTGTAAATGCTGGTTTAATAGGCCTAGAGGGAAAGATTTAGCTGCAGATGCCAGTCATGACCTGTGTCATTGACTATTTTCTTGAGGATCTTTAGAATGGTTTTATTGGTGGCTTCTGCTTGGCCATTGCCTTGGGGATAGTATGGGGTGGAGAAGTGATATTGGATTTTGTAAATTTCACATAGATCATGAACATCCTGATTCTTGAAGGGTGTCCCACTATCTAAGATAATAGCTTGGGGAACACTGTATCAACATATGAGGTAGTTCTGGATGAACTTTGATATCTGCTTTCCAATGATATATGTCATCGGGATGGCTTCCACCCACTTGGTAAAGTACTCAGTGGTAGTTATGATGAACTTGTGGCCATTAGATGAAGTGGGAGTGATTTTTCCAATGAGATCGAGTCTTCACTATGAAAAGGGCCATGGTGTGATGATGGGATGAAGTTCTTGAGCTGGAGCATGGATGAGGTCACCATGTTGCTGACATTGTAGGAACCTTTTGACATAGTCATGTGCTTATTTTTCTATTATAGGCCAATAATACCCCATCCTCAACAATTTCTTGGCCAAGGTCATTTTGCTTGAGTGTGAACCACAAATACCATTATGCACCTCAATTAAGGCATTCAATGCTTCTCAGCATTTAGGAAGCATAATAAGGTTCCTTCTATGCTCCTATAGTAAAGGGTGTTTCCTAGGATGACAAACCAGGATGCTTTCTTGACAAAGGTTCTTTTTAGGCTTGAGGGTAAGTCAGTAGGTAAGACCCCTATTCATAGGTAGGTATAAATGTAATGGTACAAGGGATCACTGGGACCAACAATTTCACAAACAAATTATGATTCTGGTACCTTGAATGCAAGCATGAGAAGCTGCTCTACCAAGAATTCATATTTTGTGACATTATGATGGATGTCCAATAGGGACCCAATCATTTCCATCACGTCTATTGTTTTGTTGTTTGCTCTGGGAATCTGCTCAAATATGATATCAATGAATGATTCTTTGAGGCTCTCTACCAACTTTTTGTATGGAGTTAGCTTATTATTCTTTTTTTGGTACTCTTCATTTACTTGATTTATTATCGCTTGGGAGTTCCACATACTTTGAGGATCATGATAAAAGCCACTACACTACTATTCCGAGACCTATGGTTAACTTCATACCTCTACAAGATATTAGTGTAGGGAATGCTAATTTTGTAGGATCTTAGGTATACAACTCTGTAAAGTGATGAAGAAAACACCAGCCTTGATCCATGTTATGATAGGTTCCATCAAATTAGAGTTTCTAGTGGTCGGCTATGCTAAGATTTCAAGATGGATTCATTTGGGAACCTATATGAGTGGGTTCTCTGAATAGATTAGTGCTTCTGCAAGCTGATCTGGATGACTTGGCCTTTGATTGTTTTTCATTCCACATATTCAATGTCATACTCTGATAGTATCATGACCCATTTGGACATCCTTCCTATGAGAATTTCCTTTGACAATAGGTACTTTAGGGATCGATTTGTGATGATTTTAATTTTGTGTGCCAACATGTAATGTCTAAATTTATGTGAAGCAAACACTACCGCTAGACATGCTTTTTGATGAATGTCTTTGAATAGATTAGTGCTTCCGCAAGTTGATCTACAAATGACTTGGCCTCCTTGATTTTTCATTCCACATATTCAATGTCATACCTGATAGTATCATGACCCATTTGGACATCCTTTCTGTGAGAATTTCCTTTGACAATAGGTACTTTAGGGGATCGATTTTGGTGATGAGTTTAATTTTGTGTGCCAACATGTAATGTCTAAATTTATGTGAAGCAAACACTACTGCTAGACATGCTTTTTTGATGAATGAGTAGTTTAAATAATTCCCAACCATTGTGCAGCTAATGTAATAGATGGACCTCTTTATACCATTTCATCGTATTGAGCTAGAAGAGCACCAAGGGCTGCTATTGTTGCTAACACATAGAGAAATAATGGCTTTCTTGGGATTGGTGGCATGAGGACCAGCACTATAAGTAGATATTCTTTGATCTTATTAAAGGCTTCCTGACAATTTTCATCCCACTTATACGCTACTCCCTTGTGAAGTAGGTAAGAATAAGGGATTTTTTATCTACTAGTTGTGCTATGAATCTTTGGATGGACTAAATCCTACCTTGGAGGCCTCTCAATTGTTTCAATGTTTTGGGTGCCTCCATCCCAAGGATTTCTTTTACCTTGGTAGGGTCTACCTCAATACCTCTCATTGACACTATGTATCCTAGCAACTTTCCTGATTGTATGCCAAAGATGCACTTCTTTGGATTTAATCAAACCTTGTACTCCTCTAGCCTATCAAAAATAGCACTCAAGGTTTCTATGTGATCTCTCCTCTTTCTAGATTTTTCTAGTATATCATCAACGTAATCTTCGATAGTCTTGTGGATCATGTCATGGAAGATTAATGTCATGGCTCTTTGGTAGGTGGCCCCAACATTATTCAAGCTGAATGGCATCATATTCCAGTAGTAAGTCCCCCACAAGCAAGTGAAGGTCATTTTGTGTTGGTCTTCTTTAGAAATCATTATCTGGTTGTATCCTGAGAAATTGTCCATCAGGGAAAGCATTTTGTGTCATGCCATCATGTCTAAAATCATGTCAATGTTGGGAAATGGGAAATCATCTTTTGGACATGCTTTGTTTAAGTTCCTAAAGTCTGTGCAGATTCAGATGCCCCCATCTGGTTTTGAAATAGGAACCAGATTTGACACCCATTCTAGATAGTCAATTAGTTGAATTAATCCTACATCCAGTAGCTTCTTCAATTCCATTTTGACTAGTAGGGTGATCTGAGGGTGCATTTTTCTAAGCTTTTGCTTTAGAGTATACTGCTAGGTGATGAACTACAATTTTTGGATCAAGCCTAGGCATGTCTGCATAGCTCCATGCAAAATTAACTTGTCTTTTTCTCAAGAAGGCTATTAGGAGCTCTTGTTCCTCTGATAGTAATGACTTTGCATAGAATGCGATGTGTGGGGTCTCCTCTATTCCAAGATTAACTAGATTGCATTTTTCTAGTAGGACCACTGATTTTTCCTGATGAAGAGCTCTAAAAGGAAGATTGAATCCCCCATCCTTGGGCGCCTTAGAGAGGTTTTCACCATTGGATGCATCCTTTCTTTTTAATTTTTTCAGGTCAAAGAGTGCCACAATGTGGTTTTCACTCAAGGACCTAGAAATTATTCTCAGTTTTTTGCTTTTCTAGCTGAAGGATTCAATCGTTTCCCCATAGTATGCATGTGTATCCAACTCGATGATGAATCATGCTTTGTGATCCCCACATGAAATATTATCTCGTAGTCCCATGAATTTTGAAAGCACCTCATCATTTTTTAATGTGACCAGAATTGGTGGTCCTCATTGGTCCTAATTGATGAGTGGTGGGTAGACTAGATGGATTTCATGGTTTTGGTTTTCAAACTCATAAGATAGGGTACTAATCATGAGAAGGGTGGTGTCCTCGAAGAGAATGGGTAGGTTGGTTATGGGATCTTCATCATGACTACTACTACAGACGTCAGTTATGTCAAATGTGAAGTTGTATAAGGGCAGACCAGTGGATATGAGTAAGTGAAGTTTGACTATTGTTTGTTGAGGAGTTTTGACTTTCTTAACCAGGGGATTTCGGCCATGTATGGTTATATTCAGAGGGGTACATCCAAGGCCAAGATTTCTCATTTGTGTCTCTGGAATGATGGGTATTAGAAGCCCATTGTCATTTTTCCCTGATTTTTGGTTTCTTTCATAGCCGATTGTGAGCATCATTTGCAAAACTTTGCTGTTGTGATCCATTGGTAGATTGGTTGCCAGTTTGTTGTCTTGGTATAAGAGATAGGATGGGTCCTCCTCTATGACTTCTCAGCCGAGATCTCCCCAACTTCTGAAGTTGGAATATCCTTCACTAGGTGTTTGGGATTTGGAGGCTTCATTTGATTGCAGACATCCTAGTGATTTAGGAGATTTTGGTAACTCTCCTACCACAAAAGCATTTTTGGGAATCATATAGTTTCAGAAACCATTGTCCTGGATGATGAATTTGATATCAGAGATGGTGGGGATGGTGGGAGTGGCGGTTGTCTTTGTCGTAGAAGTGGAAGTGAGAATGGCTGGATCAATGTATGGTGTTGATGGTCCTTCATCATTTTTAGGCACTTGAGGGATTTTGTAGTATTTTGCCTCTAGGTTCTTGCAGTAGGAGAATGGTTCAGGATCTCCATGGATGGTGACCTCTTTTCCTTCATATGTGAATTTGACACATTGATGGAAGGTTGATGCTATTGCTTGCATTGTATGGATCCACAGACCTCCCAGGAGAATGTTATAAGGCAAGTTGAGGTCCAGGACCTGACAGGTGGTTTCCATGATAGCTAGCCCCACTTGAATAGGGATTTAGATTGTGCCTTGGGACACTCTTTCTTGATCATCATACACTCTGATTGTAATACCTTTTCCTTTGTCGATGGAATCCTTTGAGATTTTAAGGTTCTTAATGAGCTTGAGGGAACAAATATTCAAACCTATACCTCCATCCACCAAGACTCACTTGACTTTATTTTTATGCACTAGGACCTCTAAATGGAGTGCATGGTTGTGAAATGGTTGAGCAGGAAAGTACTGGTTGAAGAATGTAAGGAGATTCAAAGTGATGATGTTTCCGACCATAGCTTGGAATTGTTCCACATCAATATTTGCAAGGATAGTGGATGAAGCCAATGCTTTTTCAAGGATTCTCTTGTGGGTGAATGAAATTTTTAGCAACTCCATGATGGAGATTTGTGTTGGGGTTTTTTTCAACTAATCAAGGACATTGTAACCACTGGGAACAAATCTGGGGTTGGGTGTGGGTGCTCGATTTGACTAATATGATTCTACAATGGTAATTTTTCTGCCTCTTGCAGCCACTCCACAATTGACATGGGCTCCTTTGATGGTGATGGAAGCACAATATTCATCCAAGGATGCAACGATATGGTCGTACACGTGATTCACGCTCTTGAAGGTACCTTTCCCCTTATCAGTGTTATTGTTCCCTTTATTGTTATGGTTTGGCATCGAATTCATGTATATTTTGAGGTTCTAATTTCTAGTTGGTTGCTCCATGTTTATGATTTTTTGATCAATGAGGTCTTGGACTAGGTTCTTCAAATTGATGCAATTGTTAGTGGTATGTCCTTTCATTTTGTGAAAGTCACAAAGATGGTTTTCGTTGTACCAGGGAAGTTTCACATCTGGTTCCTGATAATTCTCATAGGTGGGAGCCTTTATGATGTTTTCATTTATCAATGTCTCCATGATAACCTTGAGTGGTTCCCCAAGGGAAGTGTACTTCCACTTTGGGGAGTTTTTGTTTCACTGGGGTGGCCCCCTTTGATCATTAACATTGTTGATGATCTAATTGTTTGGTTGTTGAGTTACTATGTTGGCTTGGTGATTGTTTTGATGGTGATTTTGAGGTATCTGTTGTTGTGCGGCTGTGTTTTGTCAAGGTGCATTGATGAAAAATTTGGCATCAACAACACCATCATTGGTAATGTTTTTGTTTCTTTCCCATGTGCGAGGTTTGTCATTATAGCTTGAAGAGGGGCGGTTGTTTTACTAATCAGGATATGCTTGTGTCATTGGTTGTGTAGCAAGGGCTCATTTAATGTTGAGCACCTTGGAGATCAACTGATCATATGTGGTGATCCATTGGACTTTGATATGGAAATCCAAGGCGCTATCAAGGTTGGAGATGATAGTGCACACTTGTTGTTCTTCTAGCATGGCCCATTTGCTCTGATTGGCCTTGGATCTCCATCATTGTAGGAATGAAGCAAATGATTCATTCTTTCCTTGTTTCAGAGCTGATAGTTCCTCTAGACTAACATCCATCACAATATTGAATGTGTAATTTTTTATGAATGCATCTATGATTTCTTGGAACTATTTGATGCTTGGAGGGAGGCGAGAGAACTAGTCCATGGCTTGGTCTGCCAAACTTCTAGGAAACAATTGCATTAGATAGGTATCATCATATGTGACTTCCATGCAATGAACTTGAAACTCCCTAATGTGATCTTTAGGGTTTCCCATCCCACGCTATTTGTCAAATTTTGGTATCTCAAATCCCTTCGAGAATGGTCTCATTACAAGGATCCTATAAAATGGATAAGGATACAAGTTGCTGGGTGTTTTTGTGGTTCATCCTAACTAAAGACCGACCACTTGTTGCGAGAGAAAATTGATTTGTGTTGTCACATCATTTTTTGGATTAGGGGGTGGATGAAAGTGTTTTGAGGTGGTTCAATTGTTGGCGGGATGGGTGGATTGGTTGGTATGTTGATGGATGATGTTTTCATGTGTTGTTGTGCCAAATATGCCTGTAATTGTTGTTGTACCAACAACGCTTGTTGTTGGTTCTATTGTTATGCTATTAAGGCCTGTTGCTGAGCTTGTTGTTGTTGTTGAGCAAACAATGCTTGTTGTTGAGCTACTAATTGGAATGCTTCCTGTTGTTCTTGGTATTTCTTTAGTGCTTCCCGATATGCTTTTTGTTGCACTGCTTGTTGTTGGACGAGATATTACACTTGTGCTTGTGCTTGTTGTGCTTGATATTGGGCTTGGGCTTGAGCTTGTGCTTGTGCAACTTGAGATTGAGCTTGAGCCTGAGCTTGTGCTTGAGCCTGAGCTTGTTCTTGTGCCTAAGCTTTTTCTTTTTCTTGTGTATCTTGAACTTATGCTTGTGCTTGTGTAGCTTATTGTTTTTGCACTTGCTGGAGTGCCTTTTGATAGGTAGCTTGTTGAGCTGCTTGCAACACGATATTGTATTGGTTTGATGTGTATGTGTTTGGTGGTGGTGGTGGCAGAGGTGGGTTTAGAATGGTGCTTGTTGTGGTGATGAGAGGCACCTTTGTAGTTGAGGTTATGATTCATATGCTTGGTCCTTGAGAGACCATGTTTTGAGAGGTGATAGATGAGGTGTTTTTTGTTTGTGATATGGGGATGGTTGCCATCTGTTGTTGTGATATCAATGACAAGATGGGAGGATTTGGTGTGATGCCTTGATTAATGGGTAGGGGAGTGTTTTAAATAAGCGGTGGGAGTGGTGGTAGCCCCAAACCAAGACGTGAGATGGATGTTAATGGTAACGGTGGGAGTGGTGGGAAAGTGAGTTGTGAGCTCCCTTTGGGAAATGATGATGATGCTGGATCAAAAATGCCCCCTGTTCCAAATAGGTCACCTTCTCCTTGTGAGGTCATGGGGAGAGAGGTTTGTGGTGTTGCATTGAATGATTATGATGATGGTTCATTGTGAAAGGTGAGGGGGACATATTGATGTAATGAGTTTTGGGGGATAGTTTGACCCAAGATAGTGTTTGCATCCAAATCCAGATTGTTTACAAGAGGGTGTGTTTGCAATGCATTGAGAAATGCACTCCCTTTGTTAATGATTAGTTGAGTTGGAGCAATTGATGATTTGATTTGTGGGATGTTTTGAGTGATATTTTGAATTTGGGATGTTGATGTGATGGGGGTGTGGATGATATGGGAAGTGTCAATGATGTTGGAGGTGGTTCCATAATGGTGCTCATGTCATAATCATAAGGGAGTTTAGTCCCTCATTTTAATAGTTTGAGCATGTATTGTTGGGGATGAAGTTTCATCATGATGTTAACAATCCTGTGATTTTTAGGATTTTGAACCATCTCATTGATCTCATCTTGGGTCATACCATGAGGATTTTTTGTGAGGTCTTCCACTTGTCCATCCTCTTGATGGTCTTGAGGGATTGAAAGATTGGTTGTAGGATTGCTTGACCCAACAAGATTCATGTCGGTGTTGGTCTGATTGAGGTCACTTGAGGTTGATGTTTCTTTGTGGGCTTCCATGTCCTTCTTGTGTTAAGATCTAGTTTGCACCATAAAATAGAGATCAATTTTTCAAGAATATAGGAGATGAACCTCTAATTCTTTAGAATGATATATCTTTAGGTACAAAAGAGAAATTTTAGGATGTTTGTAAGGATAAAATGCAAAATGATGGAGATGTGTAAAAGATGGATGATGTGGATGATTGGAACTTTTTGAGAAACCTTGAGGGGATGCTAGATTTTCAGGACTTTATGGATGTTTGGATTTATTATGGATTTTTATTTTTTGGATTGACCTTGTTTTGATCTTTGGTTTACTTTGATTTTGGATTATGAACAAATAAACCCCAAGATGTTGGATGATTATCTAGGGGGTAGATTTGCTCAAAGGATGATAATTTGAATAACTGTAGGGAGAAGGATGCATCTACCCACACCTATTCATACAAGATAATAATTTAACCAAGTATATGAAGAAGGATGCATCTACATACACCTAGCTAAACAAGATGATTTGAAAATTTAACCAAGCATATGCAAAAGGATGCATCTACACATACCTAGCCAAAGATGACTTGATGTTTTGATTCAAAGATTTCAAGGATTTTATTTCAAGAATTTTGATGATTTTGATTTTCCAAAAAGCCTAGCATGAAGGATGATTTCAATATTTTCAAAAGTTGATGGTGAGGTGATTTTGATTTGATGTTCAAAGACAAATGAAGGTTTGATTTTGACTCTATGTTTCCCCAAAAAGACACTTGTTTACTAGAACTCAATTTTGAAGAACATGCTTTTCTCTAGACAAGGTGTTCAAATTCATGAAAAATATTTGGATTCTGACAATAATAGAATGAGTACAATCTGGGATTGTTTCTTGAAGCTTTCCTATAAAAGTTAAAAAGTAGTCATTGTCTGAATTCGTATAGTGTTGAGAGATGATTTTGGTGATCTTTTGGACCAAAAGCTTTTACCTTTGGTTTCTTGATCTTGATCTTGTGTGAGATCATTGGAGACACATGTGTGTGATTCAATTGTTTTTTAGTCTTTGCTTAATGACTTCGTTTTACCACAAACACTTCTTGGTTAGCTTTTCAAACTAGATGTCCAATGTCTCAACTTCTTCTCATTCCACAAGGTATATCATGTGAAAATTTGATGAAATCAAGGAAAGGGTTACCTATTGTTAACTTTAGTAAGCAAATTGAGATATAATCCAAGTGTTTAGAAACCTCTAAGGATAAAATCCCAAGGCCAGGCAATAATACATGAATTTGGTCAATTGTATTTGCTTCCTAAAGGGTTTGAAGTTTTGATGAAAATGTTAAATGTTTGTTTCCAAGTGTTTATGAACAAGAAAATTGTTTTGTTACCAAGAACAAGCACAATCCTATGGATATAAAAGACTATATTTGTTGACTCCCCACTTGGACAAGTCCAGCTATGCTCATTTTTAGTGAATGGTTAGATGCTTGACCCCACTAGCTCCCCTCCACGAAACTCACTTCTTAGGGAATCCAAGCATCAGTACCCTGAAACTCCCATGGCATACTTTCCATTTCTACAGAACAACCGTTCTTGCACCAACAAATAGATAGGCATTTTTTCCTTACTACAATAAGGGTTTTAATTTGGACTTTTTGTTTGTAGGAGTTGACCCATCGAGGTGAGAGACCTTTGCTGCCCTTCTCGTTAGAGCCAACCACATGATACTGGCCTTTGTTCCAGTACCCACTTTTATATCCTGGCTAAAAATACTCTTGGCTTTAGAGTGTTACCGGTTGAGTCATTCCCTTGGGTGAGTACTTTTTCCCCAAGGCAGGCCCTCTAAGATAAACAATATCAAGCAAACATATCCGTAACTCAATCAATCTTTGTTGAGAAACAAAGAGAGAATACACGTGATAGGTTTACTCACACTCGCAAGATTTTTTGTTCAATTTTAATTCCCAAGATGAAGTGTGGAGGTAATTACTTTATCCCAACCTAAGACCACCAAAAATCCTTTTGATTCTCAAGATCGCCGTGAGGCGCGAGAGAAGTGCATACATCTTTTCAATGGTGTTAGTTTGAGTAAGAAATCAAAAATTGAATTCTTTTTAAGCACCGAATCAAATGTTGAATTTTCCTTGTTCAATTTGTTAAATCCGAAAACCAACTCTAGTAAGTTTGTGTCCTAAAGTTCAATTTTAAGCCTTTTTGTAACAAGAAATTGA
>VDFB02065293.1:20750-47757 GCA_007258455.2 Sequoia sempervirens | reverse complement strand
AAGTCATATGTTTCCAAGTAAGGTTGCTTCATGTAGATGAAAAAGAAAACATAATAAAGGGGAGGTGCCCCCCAGAAAGGAGCACAACAAAAACATAAGGGATCTATAGATTTGGGGTTAATACGTTCATTTTTGTAATGTTTTGATTAAAGAGCTCAAAAATATCATCATTCCCCAAATACATAGAGTTGGAAGAATGACACAAAGAGAACAAAAGAAAAAGAAAAATAAAGTCAATTTTGGGTCAAGATGGAAGAGACATTGTAGTATCAATGCTTTGCATCGTCCCCAAAAGGAAAACACAAGAAAAAAGAAAGCAAAAAGGTGAAAGGAAAAAGAAAAATCCTTTGGGTCAACATGAAGGAGACATTGTGGTCTCGATGCCTTGCATCATCCCCAAAAGGAAAAACACAAGAAAAAAAAGATAAAGTAAAAATGAAAAGGAAAAGGGGAATTTTGGGTTAAAATGAAAGAGACGTATGATGTATCAACACTTTGCGTCATCCCCAAAAGGAAAAAAAAACAAAAGAAAAAAATAAAAGGTAAAAGGTATGACATATAGAAGAATAGAGCTACAAATAAAAGAAGTGCATAAATAGAGAGAACATCAAACACACATTATGGGGGAACATGATACACACATACAATCACATCAAAGAAAAAGGAAAATGAAAAATGTTAGTTAAGGAAAATGCAAGTCAACCATCTAACAATTCATCCACCTCCCAATCATGTTCATGTATTGTGAGGGTGCTTGACTGTCCAAAGGAAGAATTACAAGTGTTGAACTAGGGGAAGTGACAGGTTCTTCACTTGGTGTAGAATATTTATCATTTAAGCTCATGGTAGATGAAAATAAAGAGTTTAGATTGTTATGCACCTCTTCATCTATTTTAGTGATGTCCTCACCATCATCATCATCTAGATTAATCGCGATGGGAGGAAGGAGGGTAATTTACAAGGAAGGATGTATCAGTAGTTGTAGTTGTTGTATCAGATCATTTTTTTGTGATGGTTGTAATGTATTATCTTGTGATGAGTCGGGAGGAGGAGGGTGGTCAAGTATGTCTTATGTCAAAGGCAGAGGTTGATTTTATTTGTTGTTTTCAGTTTTCATTTGATGAGCAAGGAGATGACGATGCCTATGCTCCCTAGCACTGCAGTTTCTTTTAATTTTATTTTGAAGTTCTTGAGGTGTAAGAGTAGGTTGATCCACCATAGGCTCCTTTTCTTCTTGAGGAGAAGGAATGGAAGGAATTGAAGGAGATGGCTCAATCACTTTCTCTTTGTCTTTATAAACTTTTTTAATATGAGGAGGCATGATTGGGTTGTTTTCATCATATCTTCAGTGTTTAGATGATGAGGGTGAAGTGTTTATTGTTGGTTGCTTGAATAAGGTTGCATTGTTTGTTTAGGTTCAGATTCAAGCTGAAGTGTTGTCTAGTCTAGGATTGGAATAACGGAAGTGGACAGGGACATGTGTCCAAGAGACAATTCTACTATTTTTTTGGCTTTAAATTTTTGATAGAAAATGAAAAGGAAGTCTTTTCGATGGGTTATGGGTTCCATAGGTTCAGGAAAAAGGCTTCTAAGGAAAAATTACCATTAGAAGACAATGGATTGAAACCATTATGGTGTATAGTAAATATATCATTGTCATGCAAAAACTTCAAACATTTATGAACAACTAAAGGGATAGCTTTCAATGAGCAAAGCCAAGGATGATCTAGCCATAGACGAAATTGATTTGATTGTGGAATGATAGAAAATGTTACATCAAAAGTCTTAGGTCCTATTTGTAATGGGATTATGTTCTATCCAATTGTAGGGCACACAAAACCAATATGTATTTTAATCTATGATGTTGGTTTTTCATAATCATCTTAATAAAGATTGTGTAATAATAATAATTATTTTGTGATCGCATTCTTTCCAAAAGAAGGATCTATGAATATCCCATTGGTGGGATTATCATAGATGTAGCTGGCAATGTAAAGAGGACCATCGGGAAGCTTTTTAAGTATATCATTCAAGAAGAAAAATTAATATAAAGAGATTCATTGGTTGGGACCTAATGAGGGACAACATCTATCGTACCCATGAGTTCATCCAAAGGATTAACTTGGGTAACATTTTGAGTAATATCATGTTGTTCACTATTTGTATCAATGTTCATCACATGAGTGTTTGAAGGTTCACTAGCTTTGACAAATGAAACATTGTCTTTAGGCATGGGGTTGGTAATGATTTGTAAGTTCTGATTAGGGGGTGCAATAGACTTATTGCCTTGATCATTTCCAACCGCAATGGACAAATGGTCAGAATCAATGAGGTCTTGAACTAAGTGTTTGAGATGCTTACATTGCCTGGTGTCATGTCTATTTTGGTGATGAAAATGACAATAAGAATTTGGTTTAAAGGTGGGTGGTAAGGGATTGGTAGTATCAAGGGGTTTAATGGTAGGAAAAGTGATTATTTGTTGTTGTAGTAGTTGGTTCATTGTGTTATGGAGAGTATCGGGTAAGGGTGTAAATTATCTCTTCGGGTCCCCATACGTAAAGGGCACCACTACTATAACAATGAACAATTGATTAGGCACTGGTTGATTTGGGTGTGGTGGAGGTAGATTGAACTATAAGATTCCTCTGTTTGGTTTTCAAAAGTCTTGCACATTTTTTTGGTTTCTTTTGTTAGACTTCTCAGCTTGGTTAGAAGTGGACTTTGAATCACAACTAGTAATTGAGTTGTGATAGTCACAAAGGGTTGTGCATAAATACATGAACGAAGGGAATTTCATCATGGTCAATTTATCCTGAAGGTGAGTGTGCAAGTTTTTGATAAAAATCTTTTGAAGATGTGAATCAAGAATCTTGGCATCTACTTGAGCATATTATGACTGATAACGTGAAATGAAATTAGTTACTTTTTCATCTGTATTTTGTTTACATCTCATTCAATCAGCCATTGTCTTTGTGGGAGTCATATGGACTTGGAAATAAATTATAAAGGAATCAAAAAGTTCATTAAATGATTGAATTGATTAATTGGGTAAGTTTGAGAACCACACCAATGCAGTTTCCTTTAAGGTCCTAGGAAATAGTTTAGCTAATAGTTTATCATTGAGGAAAAGATCACTGCACAAGGTTGTATAAGTATTAACATGATGAGTAGGGTCCCCTTCACCTCCGTACTTCTCAAACCTAGGCTTCTCAATTCCTTGTGGAATCGTGCTTAAGATCTCTAAAGATAAGGGGCTACTACAAACATGATATATGGGTGGAGCATTGTGACTTTGGATGATGGTGGATAGTTGTTGTTGCATGGAAGAAATAGTGTTAAAGAGTTGTGTAATGAGGGGATCGGTGTAAGTGGTATGAGGGGGAAGGGAAAATGGTGATGGAGTGTATGTAATGATAGGAGTGAAGAGGACATAAGAGGGGTGAAGGTGGAATATGGAACATGTGATGCCACAAAAGAAATAGGGATACTAGTTGGAATAGAGAAAGAAGGAGTCACGTGACTAACATGTTGCATGGCCATTGTAACTTGAGGAGTGGTATAGGAGAGAATGGATGCTATGGTTCAAAGAGGAGGAATGTGAGATCCTCTCTGGCTAACCACTGTATTTACTGGTTAGGAAGTGGAAGGAACACATTTGTTTCCTATCTCAACAATTCTCTCATAACTTGTAAGCCATCGTCACTTTCAAACAAGCAATGAAGATTTTATATGGTAGGTATGGCAATGGTGGAAATATTTTCAAGATATAAATCTTGTTGTAAATGTGAAAAATCCTCATGAATACCAATGACTTTATCTTGCATAATTTGATTGGTTTTTGTGTCAACATGCATTGTATGTGAACGTAAAGGTACACTGTTGGTAGTATCCATGCCTAATGCACCATTGTTCATACCAAGAGTAGGATCTCTTGAGATCCCAAGGTCCACAATGAAAGTGTTATCATGGAAAGCCATGACTCTAGAACTTCATCTGACTAAAGTATTATCAATAGGGAACCAAACACTCATACAAGTACCACAAAATATGGGGTGAGTGCAAATGCAAACTAGGAATAATAAAATGCTAATGATATAAATTATGTAAACTAAAAAAATAAGGTAGTAATAGGAAACAAAAATGCAAGAAATATTGTGAAAATGTCAACAAATTTAATGTAGAAAATGCAGTTGAAGTGATTCACCCAGGGTGGCGAAGGAGTCCAGGTATGAGATTTTTTGTGTTTTTGAGAAAATTTAAAGTGATTTTAATGCTTTCATATGCAAATTGAAGATGCAAATGCAAATTTTTTAGTTTTTTAATGATTTGATATGCAAAAATGAAATCTATATGATTCTTTCACTAATGTAATTTTAGAAATGCTAGGATGAAAAAACAAAGCAAAACCTAATTCAATTTTTATGGAAAGGAAACCTAGGATGCAAGATGCAATTGAAATTAGAAAGATAAATGTTCAAAATTCAGATTCACCAAATTGAACCATCAATTTTGAGGTGTATTCTATGTACTTCTCTTGCACTCTTAGGGTTTTTCACCTAAAAGGACAGAGATAGAACCCTAAAATTGAGGTGGTTCACTCAAAATAAGGTATGCAAGATGGAATTAAGACTAAATGCAATGATCTAAATGTAGCTAAGTGATGAAATTGATTGATTATGAATGTAAAACTAATGAAATATGCAATGTTTGAAAACACAATGAGGTATGCAAAAATGAACTAAAAACATGAACTAATGCAAATAGAATTGAATGAGGTTTAACAAAGTGCACTTGGAAGGTTAATGCAAATCTTGGGAGGTTCTGAAAACTCACAGAAATTACTATTCATCACCAGTGGAACTCATTCACCACTGATGGAAAATCAGTCCTCCTACTCATAAAAAACACCTAAAACTACTTGTTGATTGTTGGGAACTAGATTATGACAAAATCAACTTGTCTAGCCTACAAGTGGAACTGATTCACCATTCATGGCAAATAAATTCTCCTCCAAAATTCTACAAATTCAAAGGTCAAATCTATAGGTCCAGATTTGCACTTGTCTTCTTGTTGGGTTGACAAAGTCAAATGTGCATAAAATGGGTTGTAGGTTGTCTCCAAGCTTGAATTAGGGTTTTGTTGACTTGAAACACTTTGATGAATTTTTTAGCACCTTTCAACACTCATTTCCTTGAGAAATCTGCCTACAAGACCTACAAACACACATGCCAAGAGGGGTAAAATGGTTAAGGGTTAGAGTATAAGGATTTTCCTTGGCCAAATCCCACTTTGGTAATCAAACCCTTGATAAAGAAATGAAATGAAGTAAACAATGAATAATAAATAAAAAACATTCAAGTGTCCTAAACTCACCAAAACCTTGTTGTTGAAGTCTAAATCTATGTCAATTGTTGCTCCAAGATGCTTGATAATTGCTTGATTGAATGATGTTATGATGCTTAAGTGCTTTACTGGATTAGTGAATGGATGAGTGAATGAGATGAATGTTTGAACGAATTAGGTGTAAAATAATACATCACAAACTGACATAAGGTCTTTCTAAATAAAAAATCAAAAGAAATTTTGAATTATTTTGAGTTTGGAGCCAAGAGGGACTCATTCGCCACCCATGGAAAATGGGTCCCACTCTAGGATTGTACATGGGTGTTGGGAATTAAATTTCATTTAATGTTGTTTTTCAGGCTTACATTCAAAAATATGCTTAATTAAGACTTATGAGTACATAAAGGGGCCAAATAAAGCATAAGAAAGGTGTAAATAGTGATAACAAGCCTAGAAAAGTGTGAAAGCTTGTTACAAGACTTTACAACACTTTAGATTAGACTTGATAAGGGGAAAAAAAGGTGAATTTTAAGTGAATTGGAATGAGAAGAGTTTAGAAAAGTGTAGAAGTGTGTTACAACACTTCACAACACCTTCACAAGATACCATAATTTGAATATTAAGGACCTAATGTGAATACATAAGTTACATTGCAACATTAAATCAAAGAAAAATAGGTCAAGCATCATAAGAGAAAGACCTAAATAACCAAGTAAATTTTAATGATCTATTTTTCTATGGTACAATGTCATTGCTCTTAAATGGGGTTCCATTATCTAAAAATAATGTGAAAGGATGGCCAAAACAAGCAATGATGTATTCCAATATGAAACAACATATTGCATCAGTTGTTATGGAATGAAGGGGGATAGCTTCTACCCACTTCATGAAATAATTTGTCATGGTAATTATGAATGTATGTCCAACATAAGAGGGAGGTGATATTTTTCCAATAAGATCCAAGCCCCAAACTAATAATGGCCAAATAGGAACTTGGGCACAAAGCTCAAAAGTGGGAGCTTGAATCAAATTGTTGTGTTCTTGAAATTTAAGGCATTTCTTAATGTGGGCATAAATTTTTTTTTCCATATGTCTCCAATAAAATCCTATGTGGAATAATTTTTTAACTAATGATCTACCTCCACAAGAAGTTGCATGAGTTTCTTCAAGTGCTATAGCTATTTTAGATTGTTTAAGACATCTAAGAAAGGCACCATCAAATGATTGTCTATATAGAATGTTCACTAGAATTATGTACTTAGATGCAAGTTTTCGAAGACGAACTCAAGTGTTCTTAGTTGTACACTCAGGAAAGTTAATTTATTTTAAGTAATTAAATATCATTGTGTACCATTCACTAGAGTTGTTGATGTTGGTTAATAAAACTTCTGTAACTTTTTCATTGATTCATGGTTTTAACATTGTTTAGATTGTAAATGTGAAATTGACTAACGAATCTTCAAGAGATACAAGGGAAGCAACACTTTCCATTGCATCTGCATGTCGATTATCCTTTTGTGGTATGTTTTCAATGGTATATAATTCAAATTTACCTAATAATTTCATTATAAGGTATTTTTAACGAATGATTTTATCATGTTTTTCTTGATATGAACCATTTATTTGTTTAATGACTAATTGAGAATCAATGAATATAGAAATGTGTTGAACACCCAAGGATAATGTTGCACATATACCAATGATTAAAGCTTCACGATCTACATTGATATTTGTACATAGGAAGTTTAGATGGAAGGATAAGGGAATAGGCTTACCTAAAGTAAGATTAATTATAACCCCAGCTCTAGAGCTAATTTGACACTTAGAACCATCAAAATATGATTCCCATGTTTCTTTTTATTTTTCAATAATCAACAAACTTTCATTAGGGAATGAGTCCATATTAGGTAATGCTAGGGGAGAAGGAGCATCAACTAAATGGTTAGTTAAGGTTTATCCTTTGATTTCCTTGTGAGAGACAAATTTAAGATCAAACTTAGTTAACAACATAACTCATTTAGCTAAGCACCCTCATAAATTTGTTTTAGCAAAAATATGTTTTAAAGGATCAAATTTTTTCATCACATGAATTTCCACATTTAGCAAGTGATGTATCAATTTACTACTAGAAAATATAAGATCCAAACATTTTTTTTCTATAGTTTTATATCATGTTTCATAATCAATCAAAGTTCAGCTAATGTAATAAATAGTATGCTCTCTACCACTATTGTCTTGTTTAGCCAATAATGCTACTAGAGCATGGGTTGATGCTATTGTATAGAGGATAAATGGTGTTTCTTGCATAGTAGGTTGTAAAATAGGTGGAGTAGCCAGATAATCTTTCAAACTCTCAAGTGCCTATTTACAATCCTCATTCCACTTAAACTCAAATTCTTTCTTAAGGAGTTGTGTAAAGGGTAATGTTCAGTCTACTAAGGATGCTACAAAATTATGGATCTAGCTTGAATTCTCACTTGTAGGGTATACAACTAAGAAATTTTTTTAGGTGTCTTGTTAATGATAGCATCAATTTTCTTCATGTCCATCTCAATGCCTCTATGAGATACTATAAAACCTAAAAAAAATCCACTATCCACACTAAACACACACTTTTTCAAATTCAATCTCATTTTATACTTTTGCATTCTTTCAAAGATATTTCGATGGATGTTAACATTATCTTGTCAATTTAAGGATTTAGCTAAGATATCATCAACATAATCTTCCAAAATCTTGTGTCTGTAATCGTGAAATATTAATGTCATAGCTCTTTGATATGTTGTTCCTATGTTCTTTAGACCAAAAGGAAGAACCACCCAAAAAATAATTTCTCGAGCTGTAGTAAATGTTGTTGAACCAAAGATTTTTGGATGTGGGGCTCTCTTACACTTCTAGGCATTTGCACCTAAAAGGAGAGAGGTATCTAAAAGTCTTAATGGCTCACTCAAGAATATTCCCTTGAGATTACAATGCAAAGATGATTGAAATTTTTCAAAGTGAAATATCCTAGATGTAAATAATTGATAAAAGAGATTAACTACTAATGCAAAAATAATGAAATGCAAGATGTTTGAAAACACGTTGTGATATGCAAACAAATTATAACAAAAATTAATGAGATCAAAGGTGTACACTTGGAAACTAGAGAGTGATGGAGAGGAGCTCTAGATTCCTACAAAAGTCACTATTGAATCCAACTAGGACTCATACACCAAGTTGGGCAACTTAGTCTTGTTTCGAGGAGATTCTACCAGAACAGGTTTCAGACAATTGGGTACTCAAAATTGAAAAATATTTGTCTTGGGCCTAGAAGTGGGACTCATATGCCAAGTTGGGTGACTTAGTCCACTTCCAAATTTTTAGAAATTCAAAAGTGGAATCTGTAGCTCCTAGTCTGCACTTCAGCTCCTAACAAGTTTCTCGATTCGAAACTACAAAATTTGACCTATAGGTTTTCTCCAAGCTTATTTTAGGGATTTGACAACTTTGAATGACTTTTAAAAATGGTTGAAAACTTCTCACACCTTGATCTTTGAAAAATTTGCACATGAGACCTGTAAAACACATGCAAGAGGGGGAAAATGGTTGAGGGTTAGTGAATAGGGGTTTGCCTTGGTCAAACCCTGATTTGGTAATTAAACCCTTGAAAATGAAATGAAGGAATGATGAATGAAAAAAAGTGATTCTACAACTCACCAAACCCTTGAAGTAGAAATCTGAAGACATGTAAGTGATAGCTCCAATGAGTCTAGACTTGAGAATGCTTGAAAATTCCTAGAATGCTTAAGTGAATGACTGATAATTGACCAAATGATTAAGTGGATGAATGGGGTAAAATGAGAGGAAAAACACTATATTTATACACAATTATGCAATATTTCTTGAAAATACCACATCACAAGTCGACCTTAGGTCTTAGAAAATAATAAACTACTAGAATTTTGAATTTATTTTCATTTTTGAGCCAAAGGGGACTCATTCGCCCCTAGTGGTGAATGGGTCCCACTTAGGAATTTTAAGTGGCTGTCAAAAATTAAGGTGTATTAAATGATGCTTATTAGGATTATTTTAAAAAATACACTTAAGTAAGGCTTGTAAGTGTAAAATGGGGCCAATTAAAGCATAAGAAATGGTCAAATTATTGATGAAAAGCTTATAAAACCATGAAAAATTGTTACAAAACCTAACAAAAATTTAAAATAAGGCTTCGTAAGTGATAAAAAGAGGTTATTTAAGTGAAATATATTAATAAGGTCCTGGAAAAGTGTGAAAGTGTGTTACAACACACCACAACACTTTTGTAAGGTATCATAAAGTTCTTATTGATTCACAAGGGCCCAAGACCTAATGTGAATGTGTTGAACACATTACAACATTAAATAAATGAAAAACTAGCAAAATGTCCAAAGATACATTTTTATATGCTACATTTAGCCCCCACTTTAGTGACAGGATGAACCTACTTCAAACTCACACTAAATTAGCCAAACATGCATGTCAAGAGAGATCCAAATGCACCCATGTTGGTAAGATGAGACGACAATAATCAAGAGGGGTGATCAAGCCCCCATGATCAAGATCCCATGGAAAACCAAACATTAGCAAAAAGGAACACACACAAAAATGATGTAAAGAGTGAAAGGGACAAAAGGGAAAGAGAGAAGGAAAGAGAGAATAAAATCAAGTATTGATCATTTTTCCACCCCGTTGTGGATCAAATCTAGGTTGTTTTTCTAGAAAACACATACTTACTTTAAGGTGATAAAACTCATGGTTGTCTACCAGGTAAGAATTCTTAGAAGGTGAGAAACATACACTCATGGCTAGTATGTACTCACACACACATAGGTGGCTATGGGGAAATTCATGCCTCAAAATGAGCTTCCTACTCAACCATACCAAATTTATATCTCCTGATAAATTTAATAGGGTGCCACAAAAGAAAATGAATTTTAGAGCTTCATGAGACAAGCAAAACTTTGTATGATTGGAGCTCATGAAAAAATGCAATGGCTCCACGAGCATGCAAGTTGTTTTATGTAAGGTGTCCATGAAACAAATGTTAAATGCAACATGCAAAGGATTTTCAAAGGAGTCTTTATTAGTTCATGTGAGGTATTTAACTTAGGTAGCATTGTGCCTAATGTCTCCAAGAGAGGACCAATCAAAGAATAGAAAATTTGCAACTTAGGGGATGCAGTGCATCAAACCAAGCCACCAAGAGGAATGTAATATGATAAGATAGATCAATTTAAAAAAAGACACTACACCCAATGTCATCCACAAAGTGACAATGACATCATATGAAGTAAGAAGGTTGCACTAAGAACGAAGGAAAAAGGAAAATGCAAAAGAATAATGCCAATGTATGCCACCACTTTAAAGGAATTGTTGAACATCGTACTATGAGCAATTACTTTAAAGTAGGCAATGGAAAATGAAAAGAAGAAGAAAGACATAGATCCAATATGGAAATCCCTATGTCAAGACATATGTTTCTAAGTAAGGCTACATCATGCGAAGAAAAGGAAAAAGAAAAGGAAGAGGTTGTACCAAAAAATGAAAACACCAAATACATAGGGGATCTATGGATTTTGGGTTAGTATGTTATTTGTTGCAATGTTTGTTAGAGAGCTCAAAACTGTCATCATCCCCCAAATACATAGAACTAGAAGAATGACACAAAGAGAGGGTAAACAAAGAAAAAGAAAGAACCTTTTGGGTCAAAATGGAAGAAACATGAACATCTCAATGCTTTGTGTCATCCCCAAAAGGAAAACATAAGCCAAATTAAAAAGAAAAGGTGAAAGAAAAAAGGAAAATCTTTTGGGTCAACAGGAAAGAGACATGAATGTCTCAATGCCTTGTGCCATCCCAAAAAGAAAAACATAAGAAAAAATCAAAAGAAATGGAAAAGAAAAAGGCCTTTTGGGTCAACATGAAACAGACATGGATGTCTCAATTCCTTGTGTGATCCCCGAAAGGAATACACAAGAAAAATACAAAAGAAAAGGAAAAGAAAAAGAAAAGGCCTTATCGGTCAACATGAAAGAGACAAGAATGTTTGAATGCCTTGTGTCCTTCCCAAAATGAAAAGAAAAGAAAAAGAAAAAAGAAAAAACGGAGAAAAGTGATGTATGACATAGAGAAAAATGAATGTACAAATAGAGGAATGTCACAAAGAGGGAGAACATCAAATAAAACATCATGGGGGATCACATTATGCACATGGAAAAGAAAAAAGAAAATGGAAAAGACTAGTAAGGAAAATGCGAGTCAACCATCAAGTAAGTCATTCGCTTCCCAAGCTCAGTTTGTATAAGGCAAAGGTGAATAATGCAACTAATGAATAATGGAAAATGAATTACTAGGACAAGGCTAACAACTTCTTGCCCCCACTGGGTGCAAGGAAAGAATGATCTGAGGTAGGTGAGTGAAAAAGTCAGGTAATAGTAAGAAGGGGATGTTTTACAACTATGACATGACAATGAGTTGGAGATTGTTTTATAGGTTTAGTGGATAGCAATTATCACCATCAAAATGATACTTGCTCAGTATTTCTTTCAATTGATCACACTCATCACTACGATGTCCAAGAACATGATGATATGCATAGTGTGGAACATTGGCATCTTTAGGATATATCACCAACCTATTCATAGGTGGTAATAGTATGAGTCCTTTGTTTAAAATTATTTGTAATCTCTTTTCACATTCAGGTGATGGATGAAGAGGAAAATTTAGTTTCTGTAACTTGTAAAGCCACTTGTGTTTGCTAGATTCACCTTTCTCTAGAATTGAATGAGGAGAACCCAAAGTGATCCTCTCATCCTTGTCATTGTTATCATTCAAAGGTTTCTCTTGAGGAAGGAGGAAATTTAGATCAGGATGGGAGTCAAAGATCATTGTTCCATCACCACAAAGCCTCATATATTCTCTAGGAGGTTGGATATTATGAGAGGGATCTTGATATCCTAACCTTGGTTTGTTTTCATTTGTTGAAATTTTCTCTAAGAGTTGATGAATTCCATGTTCAGTTGTTGTGTCACATCTTTGTGTTTCTCAAGATTGTGAAACCTTTTCCATATGTTTCTTCAAGGTTGATTGGAGTTTTTTTTTGTTTAGAAGAACTAAGTTCACCTTTGTAGGGAACTTAGGTTCAAATTTTGTTTCAATATGTAAGTAACCAAACATTGAAGGAGGTAGTACTGTAGGAAGGTTTTTTTGTTTCATGGATGGATAAAAGGATGTATTAGCTTCAAGGTTGTTAAGGAAATCATTAAGGAACTTATGCATGCTTTCATCATCTTCTCCAATGATGTCAACATCACAAGGAGGACCTTCATGAGGAGTTGAAGGAGCATGTGGAACTTCAATGTCATTAGGATCAGTTCCAAAGGAACAACTTGACATCTCAACTAAGGATTTTAATGACATCAAAATCTTATTAAAACACATATCCATAATGCAAAGTTTAAGATTGCACAAGATTAACTAGATGCAAGAAATTGAATGAAACAACAAATATGCAAACAAAAACATAAAGGTAACAAAAAATAGAAGTGTAGAGATTGAACTAGAAATGACAGAAAATGCAATGTAGAATATGCAACTAGACTAAGTCACCTAGGGTGGTGAATGAATCCGGGTAGTGATTTTTTTGAAAAAAAATAGAATTTTTTTAATTGTTTTTTATGATTTTTATGTTTTTTTATGCAGGTGGGTGTTGTTATAATAGTGGTTTACAATTCCTGAGAGGAACGAATTTTAGCTGAAATCACATATTTTTAGAAAATATAATGATTTAAGCCTTAAAAAGTTCCATTTTAAGGATTCCAATTGAAGAGGGTCTGATCAAATCACCTTAGATCAAACCCCCTTGGATAGAACCTCTAGTTTTAAACCATACCTATAAATGCGTCTCCTTTACACCTATCAAAATGCTGATAAAAATCACTTTTGATTTAGCTTTTGGGGATCAAATGAAATAATTTAAAATTTATTTCAAATGATTATGGTATTCCTTAGAACAAGCTATCCAATGAATATAATTTTAATATGTTTTGGTTTTGTTATGTATTTGTTTTTTAAGTTTTATTAAACATAGGTTTTTCATCGAAAATGAATTTCTTTGTTCTTCACATGTGGAAAAATAGAAGATTATCAAAAAAATTGAAAAATATGAGTGCACCAGATATTGAAGTCCTTGATCCAACAAAAAAAAAAATAAAATTTTGACATATACAAAAAAAGTTACGCATTATACGGTCCGTGTGTCTAAATTGTAATTCGTTTGACTTTGAAACTTGATTAAGGAAAAAATATTCAATAAAAAATATCTAACCAAGTGGAAGCACTAGATATCAGAGTTACAAATCTAAATTTGAAAGAATTAGAATTTTATCCTTCATGGAAAAAGTTATATTATGTGTGTGTCACTTTTTAAAAATGTTGTTTTAAAAATCAATTTTTGAGGGAGATGGAAAAATAAGTGCAATTTGATTCCAAAAAATTTGAAAAAAATATTTTTAGAATCTATAGACAAAATTTGATGAGACTCTAGATTGCACCATCTTCAAATTCCTCACAGTTTATCCGCTATAGGTGCCCGAATGTGAAGATTCAGTTAAACATAATAATTTTAGTGTCTAGTTTGGCCAAAAATTGTAAACCACTATTATGGGATCACCCAGGTATAATATGAAAATGTAGAATTTTATTGATTTTTAATGAAATGAAATGCAAAAATTCAAGCCAGATGAGCTTTTCACTAATACAAATTTGAAAACCTTAGAATGCAAATTAAACAATGCAAAATGCAATGCAATGCTAATGTAAGCTATTCCTAAGGTGTAAATCAGAAATATGATTCTCTAAATGCAACTTCACCAAAATTAACCAAATATTTTTGGATGTGGGGCTCTCTTACACTTCTAGGGTTTTGCACCTAAAAGGAGAGAGGTATCCAAAAGTCTTAATGGCTCACTCAAGAATATTCCCTTGAGATTCCAATGCAAAGATGATTGAAATATATCAAAGGGGGATGTCCTAGATGCAAATAATTGATAAATTAAATTAACTACTAATGCAAAACTAATGAAATGCAATATTTTTGAAAACACACTGTGATATACAAAATGAACTAAATATGCAAACAAACTGTAACAAAAATTAATGAGATCAAAGGTGTGCAACTAGAAATAGGAAAGTGATGGAGAGGAGCTCTAGAATCCTATATAAGTCACTATTGAATCCAACTAGGACTCATACGCCAAGCTAAGCGACTTAGTCCTATTTTGGGGAGATTCTATCTCAACAAGTTTCAAACAATTGGGTACGCGGAACTACAAAATCTCTATTTTGGGCCTGGCAGTGAGACTCATATGCTAGGCTAGGTGACTTAGTCCACTTCTAGATTTTTGGAAATTCAAAAGTGGAATTTGTAGCTCCTGGTATGCACTTCAGCTCCTAATAGGGTTCTTGATACAAAACTACATAATCTAACCTATAGGTGTTATCCAAGATTCTTTTAGGCCTTTGAAAACTTTGAATGACTTTGAAAAATGGTTGAAAATTTTTCACACCTTTCTCTGTTCCAAATCTACACACTAGACATGCAAAACAAATGCAAAAAGGGGAAAATTTGCTAAGTGTTAGTGAATAGGGGTTTGCCTTTGTCAAACCCCAGGTTGGTAATTAAACCCTTAAAAATGAAATGAAATGAAGGAATGATGAATGAACAAAAGCGATGCTAAAACTCACCAAACCCTTGAAGTAGAAATTTGAAGACATGCAAGTGATAGCTCTAATGGATGTAGACTTGAGAATGCTTGAAAATGCCTAGAATGCTTAAGTGAATGATTGATAATTGCTTGAATGATTAAGTGAATGAATCAGGTGAAATGACAGGAAAAACCCTATATCTACAATTAAAGCATAAGAAAGGGTCAAATTATTGATGACACGTCTAGAAAAGCTTGAAATTTTGTTACAACACTTTAAAATAAGGCTTGGTAAGTGATAAAAATAGGTTATTTAAGTGAAATATATTAATAAGGTCCTAGAAAAGTGTGAAAGTGTGTTACAATACTTCACAACAAATTTTCAAGGCATCATAAATTTCTTATTGATTCACAAGGGCCCAAGACCTAATGTGAATGTGTTGAACACATTACAACATTAAATCAAGGAAAAAATAGGCCAACATCTAGAAGAAGGACCCAAATGAGCATGAAAATGTCCAAAGATATGAGTAATCCCACAATACTAGTTTAAATACAATTTTTGGCCAAATTGGACACAAACATTTTTTTCTAATTAAATCTTCACTTTTGGGCACTTATACCAGCTAAACCGTGAGGAGTTTGAAGATGATGCAAACTAGTGATTTGTGACATTTTGTCTATAGATTCTAAATATTTTTTTTTTCAAAATTTTTGGAATCAAGTTGCATCTATGTTTGCATCTCCTTCAAAAACTAGTTTTTTTTAGTAAACGCCATTTTTAAGGAGTGACACTCAACATATACAACATAAAAAATTTTCCATGAAGGATAAAATTCTTTTTCTTTTCTTATTTAGATTTGTAACTATGATATCTAGTGCTTCCAATTGGTTTCATAGTGTTTTATTGAATATTTTTTCCTTAATCAAGTTTCAAATTCAAACTAATTACAATTCATACATAGGCAGACCGTATACAATGTAACATTTTTTGAATGTCTCAAAATTCATTTTTTTTGTTTGGATCAAGGACTTCAATAGCTGGTGCACTCATATTTTTCAATTATCTTTTTTGATAATCTCCTATATTTCCACATGTGTAGAAAAGAGAGATTGATTTTCGGTGAAAAACCTATGTTTAATAAAAGTAAAAAAACAAATAAATAATATAACCAAAACATATTAAAATTATATTTGTTGGATAGCTCATTCTGTGTACTACAATAATCCAGTTGGGTCTGTGAAGTCTCCTCCATTTTCATCCTCAACTTGAGCTTCTAAGGGAAAATTTTTGGAGTTTTTTGGTGCATGAGGGTGAGAATGTGGGAAAAGGGGGGTTCGAAACCGAAAGGGTTTCGAACGAATCCCTAGGGTTTTGAAATCTAGCAAATCCCTGCATGGGGTCATTTTTTGTAACTTTTCCTTCCTCACTCGAACTGTAAACCACTTTTTTGGGTTTACCCATAAATTTTTCAACACTACAGTTATCTTGTATCGATCTTGAAGGTTGATAAATATTTGATTATATCTAAAGAATCCATCCATGAATGATAAAAAAGCATGTCCCTCAGTTGAATCTACTATCATGCCAATATTAGGAGGGAAAAATTCATCTTTTAGAGATGCTTTATTAAGGTCATGAAAATTTGTACACATCCTAATATGATTATCAGGTTTTGCAACTATGACGATGTTTGAGATCCATGGAGAATAGTCAATAGTTCATATAAAGCTAGCTTCATGGAGTTTTTCAATCTCATCCTTCACCAATAAAGCTATTTAGGATTCATCTTGTGTATCTTTTATCTTACCAATTTAGCATCTTGTTCAAGAACTATGTTGTGTGTCACTATCTTAGCATCAATACTTGGCATGTCTGAATAAGTCCAATAAAAGAGTTCATGAAATTCTTGTAATAATTTTGCATGATCTTCTTGTTCATACTCATAAAAAAAAATTCCTATTTGAATCAATCTTTCTTCGTTAAATGTATCCATCAGTGTGTTGATTGTATCTCGCATAGGAAGTGCATTTTATCTTATAATTTCTGAATTATGTTCTTTTTTATCATCATCGACATCAATGATTTCATCGTATTCATTCACTTGTTTAGTTCTCACCTTAGCACAAGCGACTCTTTTTTAGGGGGAGTAAATGACTTGTAATAAACTCCTAAAATTTATTTCAAAGCTTCACCATCTTCAAAGTATTCCAATGATTCCTGACATGTTTTATCAATAAATTTAGGATGCTTCAAAGTGAGAGTTGTCTTAGAGGAACTACACATGATCCAGTATTGATGTTGAGTGAAGGTCTTTTCATTGCTTTGGCTATCTTAGAAGGACAATATCCAAGACCACTTTTTGTTCTTGTGTTTTAGGCTCTATGAGAACACATATGCCTTATTATTTTCTGCCACATCCTTTTCCACTATAACCAAGTTAAATTTTAGGAGCTCATAACAGGTATGTGTAGGATCGTCATGGAAAAAAGAGGCCTTTAAGTGGCGAAAAATTCAGAAAAATTAGAGATAGGAAACTTCATGTAAAAATTTGAATAAGTATCTATATTGTTTCAAAAATATGTAAGAATAGAATTTGTAGCAAATTGAATGTAGTTTCTCAACTACTAGGTTTTTTTTTTTTTTTAAATCTATTTGGTGAAAATTTGAAATTTCAATATAGTAGTATGTAAATTTCAAGGAAAAATAAGTAGGTGTCTATCTGACCACCCTAACCACAATAAAATGATAATATTTATTTATAATATTTTATATATAAGTAGAGGACTCATGTCCCGATGTAATGCATATTTTTTTGTAATTTTTTTCCAAGTAAATAATTAATTATGATTTTTTTATTACAAATTTTAAAAATATAAAAAATTGTATGTCTCACCAACTTAACTTGGTGAAAACTTCATGAAATTCATTTTTTTTAATTCTATATTATGTGAAGCATAGAATGTGACTCATGTTTTAGATTCAAAAAATGTGATACCGTTTGAAAGCTATAGATGTTTTTCAATTAGCCTATCAATTAGGACTTTAGTCATAATTCAAATAGAAAATGAATAACAATTTTTTATTAAATTCAAAGTAAAACATAATGTATATTGGTGGAAAGCTAAGAATCTCCTTTAAAAAACCTTTTCGTTTCATCAATTTTGGGTAAAAAAGAAGGCATCAACCACATACCCTACACATACCCATCATATCGCCACTTTTTGGACCATCATGATTCTGCACATACCCTAACCTTTTCCAAAAAGTTGTTTGATATCCTTTGGATTCAGTGGTTGTTGATAGTCTACTTCATAAAAAAAAAATTGTGGAAATTGTGTCTTCTTCTAAAGTGGATGAAGTAGATGCATGTGAGGGTTCTTTTGAGTTTTGTGTTGACATTAACATTGATTCTTTTCCTTTTTTAGGTTGCTTTATTGCCATCTTATATTCTACCATGAATGTTGGTGTAAAATCTAAGGAACCCAATCATCTTCCAATAACTTTGTGACTTATTCAATATTATTCTCTTTTTCTTGTTCTTGTGTGAGCTCAACTTTTGAATTTGGTATCAATGTTTTCACAAGACTTTATTTATATTTCTTGGTGTGCAAATAACTTGCAAATTTAGGGTTGACCTTGATTGTGTAAAATTTATTGTTGTAAACATACTTCATTAAATGATGAAGATTTGAAGGCACCAACTGCATTTCATGAATCCATGCTCTACCTAAAAGAAGATTATATGAAATATCATGAAGCATAACATGGATCTAGTAGTTTGCAATGTCACTTTCCCAATAGTAACAGGTAATGTGATCATGCTAAGAAGTTGTTTTCCTATGTTATCAAATCTATGAATGGACAAAGAATCACACTCAATCTTACTCTTATCAATTCCAATCTTATCCAAAATGTTCACACAACACACATTTATGGCTAAGACATTTTCAACAAGGGTTCTCTTTATTCCTTTCCTAGTAATAATGGCTATTATCATGAAAGCTTCATATTTTTTTGAACTTCCAAAGAGGGAAACTCACTTTGGTGAAAAAAAATATATAAATTAATCATATTCATTCCTTGAACTAGGGCTTCCACATCATTCAGGTTTTTGTTAGGAGTAATCACAACTTGTTGCAAAGTTGTTTGAAGCATACTATGGTAATTAGGTGAGGCTTTAATAATATCCCATAAGGATACCTTCGTAAGAGTATTCTTAAGTTTTTCAATAAGATCATACTCCTTTCCATTATGTAATGTCAATCAAAGAGCACTAGGCAATATTGGTTGAGGCAATGGTAATGAAATAGGAGGGGTTTGTTGTTGCCTATTGTTCCTTGTGTTATATGTATGAGCAATGGTACTATAACCCAGTCACTATGAAACATTGTCATTATAAAGTTTCCTTGTCAAGTTCAAGATATCTCTTGGTTACAATGGTTTCTTTTTAGGTGGTTCTAGGTTAAGTATAGGTTTGTCTTGAACTTAAGGTTGATGTGAGGGTAGGTAAAGGATAAGTTGAGGTGTGATTGAATTAATGTCTCTTCATTTTTGTTAACTACTAAAGGGCTTGAGGGATATGTTAACTTCGAAAAAGAGATTTGACATGATCAAGTAACTATGCTTTCTCCAAGATTTTCTTCAAGTTTTTCTTGTTTCTTTGTATTTTTTTGGTTTTTGTTTTATTTTCTAATGATTTCAAAATTTAAACAATCTATCTAATCATGCAATAATATATAAAATGAAAGAAAAGTGTAGAAAGTTGGTTTACAATTTCTGGGAAATTCTATTTTTTGCTAAAATCACATATTTTGAGAAAATATAATGATTTAAGCTTTAAAAATTTCCATTTAAATAATTAAAATTTAAGAGGTTTTGATCAAACTACCTTAGTTGAAACCCCTTTAGATATAGCCCCACTAGTTTTAAACCATACCTATAATGAAGTCTCTTTTACACCTATAAAATGCTGATAAAAAACCACTTTTGATTTACCTTTTGGGGGATCAAATGAATTCATTTAAAATTTATTTTTTGTCAGTATGTAGTCCTTATTATAAGCTTCCTAAAAAGTATAATTTTAAATAAATTTAATTTAATTTTTTATTTCTTGTGAATGTACAGGCTTTTCACCAAAAATCAAGCTCTTTATTCTGTACACGTGGAAAAATAATAGATTATAAGAAAAAATTGAAAAATATGAGTGCACCAGATATTGAAGTCCTTGATCCAAAAAAAAAAGAAATTGAATTTTGATACATACAAAAAAAGTTACAAGTTATACAGTCATGATATGTCTGAATTGTAATTTGTTTGACTTTGAAACTTGATTAAAGAAAAAATATTCAATTAAAAACTATCTAACCAAGTGGAAGAACTAGATATCGGAGTTGCAAATCTAAATTCAAAATAATTAGAATTTCATCCTTCATAGAAAAAAATTTATACGTTATACAGTGAGTGTCACTTTTAAAAAAAATTATTTTCTAAAAAAAAACTAGTTTTCGAGGGAGACAGAAAAAGAAATGCAATCTAATTCCAAAAATTTTGAAAAAAATATATTTAGAATCTACAGAAAAAATTTCATGAAACTCTAGTTTGCATTATCTTAAAATTCCTCATGGTTTAGCCGCTATAGGTGCCCGAATGTGAAGATTTAGTTACAAAAATTATTTCAGTGTCCAGTTTGGCCAAAAGTTGTAAACCACTATTGTGGGATCATATTGTAGAAAAATGTGCACCTTGCTTGATTCAAGAATAATTAATGATAAATTGGGATTAATGTCACCTTGGTCTAGTGTTGTGATGTGTTTTACACATTTGCATAAGGTATTGGGCCCGTTTTAAGCTAAATTAACCTAACTATTTCCTAATTTAATGTTGTAAAATGTATTTATTTGCATATTCACATTAAATTTGGAAAGCTTGTAAATCAAGTGGACCTAATCTAGTATTCTAATGTTTTCTACACATTCACCTGGTATTTGGGGCCCTTCTAAGTTAAATAGACTCAATTTTGCATTAATTTAGGTTTGTAAAGTGCATTTATTTACACTTTCACATTCGATTTTGAGCCCTCTTGCATTTATAACTTTAATATCATCATTAATAGGCCCCTATGACCCTATATTGTGCATCCCAAAGAATATTTTAATCAAAAACCTAACAAAATCAACATATAAACATAAATTATTCATTCCTCGACACTCTAGCATGAAAAATAACCCCTATGGGACCCATTCGCCACCTTGGGCGGATGAGTCCCATCTAGGTGGGACACATTCGCCTAGGATGGTGAATGAGTCCCATTTGGCCTATGTTTAAGGCTTTGAGTGGGAAAAGTGGGTTTTTAATTCAAATTTCTTCAATGTCGGCCTTGGGGATCAAATTAATGGTTGAACCGTAGATTTTTGGCACCATGCACCTTTCTTTCACTTCTAGGGATTTTCACCTAAAAGGAGAGAGTAGGGCCAAAAAATGCTAAGGGGTTCATTCAAATTATGTTATGTATGATGTTGTTTAAGCTAAATGTAATGAATCAAGTGCAATTAAGTGATCTAAATGACTGGTTATGAATTAAAAACTTAAGAATTGTGCTATGTTGGAAAACATAATGTGATATGCAAATAATGAAATAAGAATGAATATATGCATAACAAAAAGAAATGAACTAGAAAAAAATGCACCTAGAGGTCTGATGAAAAATCTAGAATCTTTGGAATACTATTTGGAATAACAAAAATTCACCAGTGGGACTCATTCACCCAAGGTGGTGAATCAGTCCTCCTTCTGATGAAAACTGTCGTAAACCAATTTCTTAGTCTCAGAATCCAAAATCTGACATAAATTATATTTTTAGCCTTAAGGTGGGACTCATTTTCCACTAGTGCCGAATCAGTCCTCTCCCAAAATTTTGAGAAAATACGAGACAACTCTGCAACACCATATTTGAGGATGTCTTCTTATCAGGTTGTCGAAGTCAGTTTTTTAGGAAACAAACATAATACCTTCTCCAAGCTTGAAATATGGTTGATTTGACATGAAACACATAGTTGAATTTTTGACCACTCTTCAACACCTAAATGCTTATAAAATATGCATACAAAGGTCTGCAAACACACATGCAAGAGGGGGAAAATGGTTGAGGGTTATCAAATAGGGGTTTTCTTTGGTCAAACCCCACTTTGGTAATCAAACCCTTAATGAAATAATGAAAGAGAATTATAAACAAATAACATGCAAACGCTATCAACTTACCAAACCCTTACAGTTGAAAAAATTTTGAATTTATGTCAATGGATGCTTCAAAAATGCTTGATAAATGCTTGATTTGATGTTATAAAGTGCTTGAATGCTTGACTGAATGAAAAGATTACTTGGATGTGATGTATTGTAGGAGATGTAAAATGTGGTGACAATCACCTATTGATACAATCTTGTGCCTTAGTAACCCATTAATACCTCATCACAGGATGACATCAAGTGATTTTGAATAAAAACCCAAAAGGAAATTTAAGATATTTTTAATTTGGAGCCAAGGGGGACTCATTCACCACCCATGGTGAATGGGTCCCACCTAGGACCTGAAAATGGGTGTTGGGAATTAAGTCACATTTAATATTATTTGTCAGGTTTACATTAAGAAATACACTTAATTTAAGCTTATAAGGGCATAAAGCAGTCAAATAAATCATAAGAGAGGTGTAAATAGTGAAGTTATTCCTAGAGAAGCATGAAATATTGTTACAAGACTTTACAACACTTCAAAATAGGACTTTTTAAGTGATAAAAAGGTGATTTTTAGGTGAATTGTAATGAATAGAGTCTAGAAGAGTGTAGAAATGTTTTACAACACTTCACAACACCTTCACAAGACATCATTATTTTAATTTTAGTACATAAATATGCATGTTCAAGCCACATTACATAATAAAATTAGAGAAAAATAGACCAAACATTGTGAAACAAGACCTAAAAGGCTATGACAATGATAAGGGGCCATTTTTCTACAACACATTTAGCCCCCACTATAGTGAGAGGATGAACTTGCTTCAAACTCACACTAAAGTAGCCATGAACGTCAAGAGGAGGGTTCCAACGTACCTAAGCTAGCAATATGAAATTAAAACAATCAAGAGGGATGATCAAGCCCCCTAAGATGAAGATCCCATGGAAAGCTAAGCATAAGGACAAAGGAACACACAAGTCTTGAGAAGAGAGAGTCGTATGAAGCTTTGATCATCTTTCCAATTAGTTATGGATTAGATCTCTAAGGCTAATTGTTTGAAAAAGAGAATGCATGCTCACTCTGGGGTGACAAAACTCATGGTGGCTCATCGAGTGAGAAAGAAAAGAAGGTGAAATACATATGCTAGTTGGTATGCTCTCACAAACACCAAGGTGGCTATGGGGAAAGTCATGCTACTGAGTGGGATTCCCACTCAACCATATCAAAGTTATAATTCTTGATAACTTTAACAAGGGGACACAAAGGAAAATTTTAGTTCATGCTTCATGCTCCAAGACAAGCAAAGCTTTGTATGCTTAGAAATCATGAACAAAAAGCAAGGTACCATAGGCATGCAAGTTGTGTTATGCAAGGTGGAAAAACTATAAAAGATATTCAAAGGAGTCTTTTTATGTTCATGCAAGGTCAGTCACTTAGGGAAAAATGTGTCTAATGTCTCCAAGAGAGGACCAATCAAAGAATAAAATATTCACAACTTAGGGGATGCAGTGTGTCGCATCAAGCCGCCAAGAGGAATGTAATATGCTAAGATAGATCACACTTATGAAGGACATCATCCCCAATGTCATCCACAAAGTGATGAACACATCATATGAAACAACAAGGCTGCACTAAGAATTGAAAATGCAAATGAAATATGGTAATGTATGCCCCCCACTTTAAATAAATTGCTACACATCATTTTGTGAGAAATTACTTTAAAGTAGCGAAAGAAAGAAGATGCAAGAGGAAAAAAATAAATGAGATCCAACTTAGAAAGTCCTATGCTAAGTCATATGTTTTGAATTTAGGCTACATCATGAAAAGGAAGACAAAAGAAAAGGAGGTTTCCCCCCAGAAAAGATCACACCAAACACATAAGGTATCTATGGATTTGGGGCCAATATGTTCATTGCTGCAATGTTTTTATGAAAGAGCTTGGAACTGTCATCAGTCCCCAAAGGACATAGAACTAGAAGAATGACACAAAGAGAATGAAAACAAAAGAAAAAGAAAGTTTGTTTCAGGTCAACATGAAAGAGACATTGTGGTCTCAATGCCTTGCATCATTCCAAAAAGGAAAACACAAGAAAAAGGACAAAGTAAAAGGGGAAAAGGCACTGATTGGGTCAACATGGAAGAGACATAGGGTGTCTCAATGCTGCACGAAAACAGGACCTTTTGGGTCAACATGGAAGATACATAGGGCGTCTCAATGCTTTGCATCATCCCCAAAAGGAAAACATAAAACAAAAATGAAAAAGACAAGGACCTTTTGGGTCAACATGGAAGAGAAATAGGGTGTCTCAATGCTTTGCATCATCCCCAAAAGGAAAACACAAAACTAAAGCAATAAAAAAGTGAAAATGTATGACATATAGAAGAATAGAGGTACAAATAGAAGAAGTGTACGCCAAGAGAGAAAACATCAAATGCACAGTACAAGGGAACACAATATTCACATAAAAAAGGAAAAGGAGCAAGTTATGCAAATGTAAGTCAACCATTAACTAAGTTATTGGTTTCTCAAACTATTAAGCAGAAAAGGAATAATATAGTTAAGAGACAAAGACAATTGCATTACAAGGACAAGGATAACAACTTTTTCCCCCTCAAAAAGTGTAAAGGAAATAATGATCCAAAGTGAGTGATGGGAAAGTATCATGCAATAGTGAGAATAGTAAATTCTACAAATATGGCATGATAAAGGAATTTAGTTGTTATGGGATAGGTATGTGCAGGATCATGATGGGCCAAAAAGTGGCGATATAATGGATATTTGTAGGGTATGTGGCTGAAAAATTCTTTTTTATCCAAAATTGATGAAATGAAAAGGGCTTTTAAAGGAGATTATCATCTTTCCACCAATATAAATTATGATTTACTTTGAATTTAATAAATAATTGTTATTCATTTTCTATTTGAATTACGACTAAAGTCTTGATTGATAGGCTGATCGAAAAACATCTATAGCTTTCAACATTTGGTATCACATTTTTTGAATCCAAAACATGCATCACATTCTATGATTTTCATCCTATAGGATTAAAAAAATAAAAATTGAATTTCATGAAGTTTTGACCAAGTTAAGGTGGTTAGACATATGAGTTTTTATATTTTTTCAAAGTTGTAATAAAAAAATAATAATTAATTATTTACTTGGAAAAAAATTACGAGAAAATATGCCTCACATCTGGATGTGAGTCCTCTACTTATGTTTAAAATATTATAAAAAAATATTATCATTTTATTGTGGTTAGGTTGGTTAGACAGACACCTACTTATTTTTTCCCTAAAATTTAAGTACTACTGCAATGAAATTTCAAATTTTCACCAAATAGATTACTTTAAAAAAAAAAACCTAGTACTTTAGAAACTACATTCAATTTTCTATAGATTCTATTATTACATATTCTTGGAATAATATAAATAACTTATTCAAATTTTTATGTCAAGTTTCCTAACTCTAATTTTTTTGAATATTTTGCCACTTAAGGGCTTGTTTTCTCCATGATGATCTTTCACATACCCAGATCATAGTAGGAAAGCAATCGGTATTGGTGAAATGATACTTATCCAATATGTCTTTCAATGTTTGACATTCTTTGGTTTGATGTCCAAGAATACGATGATATTTGTAAAATGGTATGTTAGAATCTTTAGGATGAATGACCAACCTATTCATGGGTGGTAAAAGTATAAGACCTTTGTTTAAAATTAGTTGAAGTCTCCTTTCACATTCAAATGGAGGAAATGTAGGAAACTTGAGTTTCTTTAATTTATAAGGTCATTTTTGTTTGCTATATTCTCCTTTTTCATGAATAGAAAGTGGGATAGGACCCATGGGGACCCTAGCATCCTTGTTATTAGGAGGTAATGGTTGTTCACGTAGAAGGAGAATGTTCAAGTAGGGAGGGGAATCAATGATCATTGTACTATCATCTCAAAGTTTCTTATATTCAAAAGGAGGTCTTCGAGGATGAGGAGGATCTTGATATCTTATTCCTATGGTGTTTTCTTCTATATTGGTTTTTGTTCAAGAAGTTGATAATGTCATGTTCATGTTTTGTGTCACAACCTTGTTTACTTAGGATAGTAAAGCCTTTACCATATGTTTCTTAAAGGTTTATGGGAGTTTTGTGACTTTGTGATCATATAATGGGTGAGAGTGTGTTTGTTGAGAGTGACTTGGTCCACTAGATGGAGGGATGTTAGGTCCCTCTTGGGTTTTAGGATGAAGGTATCCAAAGTGATCAGGAGGTGCAATAGTAAGAAGATATTGTGTCCTCATGGATGGATAAAAGGGTGCATTAATGCATTCATTGTAAAACTTGTCCATGCTATCATCATCTTCTCCAATGATGCCTACATCATGAGGAGGACAATTTGAAGGAGCATGAGGAAGCTCAAGGTCACTAGGGTCACATTCAAAGGCACAATTGGACATGTCTACCAAGGATTTTAATGAATTACAAAACTTATAAAAGAAAATTCCATAATGAAAGTAAACTAAGATGGAATAAATGATTCAAAATAGAGATACTTGAGATTAAAACAAAAAGCAACTACAACAAACAATAATGTGGGAAAATTCCAGAAAATGTCTAAAAATGTTGTTTAAAAAGTGCAGGTGGACTAATTCACCCAAGGTGGCGAATGAGTCCTAGTATGAGATTTTCTTGTGTTTTTCATAAAATTTAATGTGAT
>VDFB02065292.1:0-49192 GCA_007258455.2 Sequoia sempervirens | reverse complement strand
ATCCCGCATCTAGATGATTTGGAGCTCTTGTCAAAGACTGACGGGGTTGTTAAGTTTTATCCTTTCCTCTTGGACCTGAGAGGGACGTCTCTCATGTGCCACTGTATGATTGTTGTTGTTGCAATGGAGTATCTAAATAAAATGCTTGGGTTAATGGCGGTCGAAGGCTTAAAATGGATTAGGGACTTTGATTCCTTTGCGAAGGTTAATGGGTTTTTGTAAATTATTTGGTTTCTAGTATTTTCCAGTATTTGTGAAGGTTTGGATGTGGCTAGTTTGTGTTTGGGGTTTTTTGGGTTTTGATAGTGGCAGTGTCAATTTTGAAATCTATTTCACCATGATCGAGTTAACTGTGTAGGTTGAATGTAGTCTTGTAGTCTTAGGGTTGTGTTGGAATGCTTGATATTTTCTACTTAGCAGATGGTGTTATGCTTTCCTCTTCTAAATTAATAAAATACTCTTATGTATCAATAAAAATAAATTAATTCATTTCAAATGCCAACAAAAGCTATGATCTCACACATCTTTAGCAAACACTCTTAGTGGAAGGGGGTTGCAGATGAATGCTCTGATACCATGTTGAAGTAGGCTTCCAAGAACTTTTGTAGACCAAAACAACACCTTCACAAAAATGAGAAGAAACACAAAGAAGCTATTTCACTAGAAGTTAAAAAAAAACAATGAATTGTGATGATAAATAATTGTACAAAGTATGCCTTATAAAGGCACGAGAAGGTTGGTGGGGGAAAGATAACTGACATAAAAAAAATTAAAATACAATTACAGTTTATTAAATGTATAACCACTAATAACTAATATTGGTGTGCCTAAGTTAACTTAAGAGAATGTGAATGGTAAAAATTCATGCACACTAACAATTTATATTAACATGAGAACCCTTAATTACATGTATAATTCCCCTACATGAATATAATTTATTAATTTGATTATGTGACTACTTTATAAATGATTCAATGTTACCTTTTTGAACTAGCATACCTATCTTTAAAATAAACAAAAAGAGATATAATTCTACTAAAATTAGATATCTTCATAATGAGATATCTTTATTTATTTTACATAAAAAATTACTAGTATTAGTTCCAATATATAAGATGTTATTTTACTTTCCAAACTTATTTTAAAAATAAGTACAATGTTATTAATGTCATCTAGATGTTTTACACAATTATATATCTTATTTAAATCAATCTATTCACTTAAAAAAAGATAAATTATTACTAAGCCTAATTAAATAACTATAAAATTTTATTTTATAATAATATCATTTATTGTAGCCTTTTGTAAGCCACTATATACTATATAGTATTATTATTTATATTGTCCATATTGTTTGATAATTGTTTTCTGGGTAAGCCACCTTTCTATATATGACAACCTTTTATTAAAAATGATCATTATATCTACACATATTAAAGTGTTATTGTCACATACAATTTAAACAATAAAAAGAAAAAGCATTAATATATAATTTGTCATAGTTTTTTGGATTTAATTATGTGAATTTTTTGTTATATCAAACTTCATGATCCATCATTAGGATAAGGTGGCCAAAGAAAAGAGAAATGATGAGATATTAGTAGACCATGAAATCTAAATGGTTGAAGTGAGAGGGTGTTAGATTAAATATGCTAGAGAGGATAG
This sequence comes from Sequoia sempervirens, assembly GCA_007258455.2. Taxonomy (NCBI): domain Eukaryota; kingdom Viridiplantae; phylum Streptophyta; class Pinopsida; order Cupressales; family Cupressaceae; genus Sequoia; species Sequoia sempervirens. The sequence goes on along the minus strand of VDFB02065292.1, from coordinate 47,527 downwards.
GGAGATGGTATTATATATAAAAAATAAATTTGAAATATATATTTGATACAAATTAATCTCTTAAGATTTATTTTTTACCTTTTACAATACATTTATATATTATCTTTTAATATACAAACACCCCTTAATCTCATCCTTCCTTTCATATAACTTATCCACCTTTTATATTATCAATCATAATAAATAACATTATAATATACTATAATGAATATAATATGATTTTTCTTATTTACTTAAGAATTATTGAAAAATAAATATTAATTCTATTATATGATAATTTTATATGTTATTGTGTAATACCAGTTCACCTAATAATTTTTACTTATAAATATTATAAATTATATGTTTATTTATAGTTTACATGTTTTAATTTAGTTATATTTTATTTTTATCAAATTAATTTGTTGATATAAATAATCTTTGAAAAAATATCAATTTACCTCACCCTTCACCTTAATTAAATAATTATTATTCAACATTTTCTTTCATAATTATGATATTATTTAACAACTATTGTTCAATAATTTCTTCAATAAATTATATATATTTTTTTTAAGAAAATAGCTTATAGCTCATATATTAATTTTATATATAAAATAAGATTTACAAATTATAGTCTAACATCATCAACATCAGAGGCTCTTCAAAGCCATACTTTTACATTTCATACAATTTGAAAAAATGTATGAAATTGTAAACCCATATGACAACTTTGAATCACTAAATTCAGACCCCCATAGACAAAATTTCATCCCAAAACCTGACTAAGCATATGGCATGAGATACCAAAAAATAGAGCAGATATTGAATTTTCACAAAATCAACCCCAACCATACATATGAGATAGAAATCAAAAAATAAATGAAAGATATGATCACTCCTCCATTTGATTTGCATGTATGTTATCATCTTGGTGCTCTTGCATTTCATCTTCTTCTATTTGTGCTAGAGGAACTGCATTCAAAGTTGGAAAAACAAAAAAATGACACCTGCATTGTCTTCAGCAACAACCCTTGGAGGTCCTATACACCCCTACATGGTCCCTGAACTGAATTCTCCGCTTGGTCTTCCTACAGTGCTATATTCATGAATGGAACTTGTCCCTGCACCCTTTGTGCTCTGTGATTTGCTACTAGCTCCCTTCGATCTGATCTTTGATGGCATACATGTGACCTCAGGTATGAAATGGTATGGAATTTATTTTTAAATTTATTCACTGTCTCCTCACCTATTTCAAACTAATATCGATAGAGAGACCCATAGAGATAACTCGACGAATCATTCAAAATAGATTTCTTGAAGTTCTCATACATGTTTGCATAACACTGCTTATAGAGATAGTGTTTCGGGAACAACCCACCTACATAACCCTCAACCTGACTAAATTCATACTGCTTGAAATTTTTTTGTAGTTGTTCTTCTATACACCCTGAAAATAGCTTCTTGCACGGGTGAAATGCAAACTTGACCCTATAATTCCATACATAGCGCTCCATTTTGATGCACCCACCTTCACACCCTGCTTCCAAATGTTGGAAGAATGAAGAAGAACATCTCATTTTTTTGTTTTGTGTTGTCATTGATGTCACCATGATATATGAGTTGCAATTGCAAGATTAAGTCTTAGTTGATCTAGTATTCTGAATTGGTATGCAGTTATCATCCTCCAGTATTTTGGTCTACAATCCTTTGCTATTGATTATTGTTGCTTGTTGTTTTGGAAATGGTTTATGGATTTTGGAAGCACATATATTCATAATCTCATGTATTCAGATGCTCGTATGGTGTATTGACATTTCTCTATTATTGCATTTTTGTTATTAGATCTATCTTTGGCCGACCTAATGGATAGATGATGTAATAGTAAATTAATTTTGTCTTGCAGATGTATGTGTGATCTATATTAGGTCCATGTCGACATGATGTGGCGTGTTGAGCATTTGAATTGTCTTTGGAAATATTTTGTGAATGATTGAAGCCAATAGTTAGTATTTTTGATGAATAAGGGTTGCATCTAATTAGGCCAACCTAATTGATGCTTGCGGATGTATCAGGTATATATATTGGATAGTTTTGACATTGTAGATGAAGAAGTTGATGATGATTTGAATGTGAAGAAGTGTGAATATGATGTTCATTGTGTCAAGTTAGTTTACTGAGCTTCATAGGAACTGATTCAACACTTGTTAGGTGTACATTATCAGTTTATTTTTTGGTTGTAAGCCATTTTTCATTGTAATTCTATAGGCAGTGAGCCTCTCATTTTGGACATTGAGTCCTAGCAATGAGCCACCCCATTTTGTAATATTTTATAGCCAATTATATTATATTATGAGCTAACACTCATCGTGTTTTTCCCATTTTGGGTTTTCCATGTAAAAAATTTGGTGTTCATGTGTTGTGTGATTTCATGTTCTGTTAATGCTCTTACTTATCTTTACTGTTATATGCATCAGAGTAATTTGATGGTATTTGTTGAATAGTAAGTTTAAGAAGATACTAATTCACCCCCCCTCTCAATATCTTGGATATTCAATAATTTGTATCATAGCTTGGTTCCTATAGATAAGCCTAACAACTTGAGGAAGATCCTGAAGATGGAACAAATGAATGATAAAGAAGAGCTCTGGGCTGCACTTGACGATCTTGACAAAGTTGAAAGTGAAAATAGAGATTTGAAAGAAAATCTTGATGAATCAAATGAATGTGTCCAGAAATTAAGAGAGCAATTGAAGAAGTTCAAAGAAAGAAATAGGGAAGTAAGTGAGTAGTTGAAGTAGGCTAATGAAGAGATTACTAGTTTGAAGGTGCAAGTAGAAGAAAAGAAAAGAATTAAAGAATGTCTGAATAAAATGGTGCAAAGCAAGTCTGATGAATGCACTAAGCTTGAACAAGAAGTGGTTAATCTGAAAATAGATATGGAGAAAGCGAAACTCTATGAAAATAATTTCAAATCTAGCTCAGACAAGCTTGATGAGTTGATTTTAGGGAAAAAACCAAGTAAAGACAAAGGTGGCTTGGGAATGGAAGGAGGTGAAAACTCTAAGGATAATAAAAAGACCCAGAATAAAGGAAAGCAGAAAGGAAATTCAAGGAACTTTTCTAGGAGACCACTTGTGATGTAGCCTAATGCACAAAGGTATCCATCTTTCAGTGGTGTTTTATTTTCATGTAACAAATTTGGTCATAGGGAAATAGAGTGTAGGAGTAGGATGAATCAGTTTCCTAGTTCCTTCTTTGGTCAATTTTTTGCATGCAAGAGAATTGGACATAGAGCTAGTGAATGTAGAACTCAGATGGTGAATTGGTCTAATGGAGAAAGAATGAATCAATCCTTTAATGGTTACTGCTATACATGTAACAAATTTGAACACAAAGCTAATCAGTGCAGGTCAAGGGTCAATGGAGGAAAATCTAATCAGAAAAATGTTGTCTACTACAATCGCAACAAACCAAGACATATCTCAAGAGTTTATAGAAGTAAAAAGGGAAAGAAGACTGTTCTGGTAGAAAAGAATGAAATAGTGAAGAAAGTTGACAAGAATGAGATTAAGCATGAAATGAATAAGATTTGGGGGAAGAAAGAAGAGCCTGAAATGACAGATGCATTTGTGCCTTCATCTAGTACAGACAATTCCTCTAGGAATTAGACCTAGCAGGGTCTTAGGGGGAGCTTTAATATAAAATTGCTTGAACCCCTTGATGTTTAGCATGTCAGTCTTTGGCATGAGGATATGTTGTAATAAATTGTTAGTTAGAGGTTACGCAAGTGGAACTGGAAGAAAATATGAAGGAATTATCATTTGCGGAGAAAATTAGGGTTTTTCTAAGCATAGAAGAAGAGTTTTTAGTAACTTTTTGAAATCTGCCGCATTTAATGAAAATTAGGGTAGATTGTTGTTTTATAAAGTGAATGTGTAAGGAATTTTAATCACTTGTGCATGTGAAGAAATTGCAGAGCATTTTGGAGTTAGACCTTTGCAAACCCTAGTTCTAATTTTTTGTGAAAAAAGGGTATTCTACTTTTCTGTGCAGTTGTGGGTTTGTATGAATCATCTTTTTGAATTGTTTGGGCTTGAAATTGTGAAGAATTACAACCCGTGTAGTTATTAAAGTGTTGGAAAGACGTAGAACATTGTATAGGAAATATTCTATGAAGGTTTTCAAAGATGACCCTATGGAAACCTTCTCATCAATCCTTCATAGGGTTATGCCGACCAAGGATACAAGAATGTACATCCGAGTAAAAATAGATGAATTCAATCATAGTAAATTCATCGATATTTGAAAGAATGAGCTCACTGGAGATAATTTCTGGGTGAAACCTAAATACTCAAATATTGTTGCAAAGAGATTAGAAAGATGGAACTACATTCCTAATTTTAGATCCATAGTTGATGATAAATATGTGAAACCTATTCTTAGCAGAATACATGATAAATTCTTGTGGGATGACTGGGGTCATCTGCCAACTAAGGAAGCAATTAAGGTTGTTACTGAACTCTGTGATACCAAACCATTACTCGAGCTAAAAGATGTAAAGAATGAAGTGGTGATGGATCTCGCCGGTGCCGAGTATGACAACAGAGCTCTTACAACAAATTTTATCACTAATCTTGCAGTGAAGTATGTCACTATAATGATTGTTCATAAAATTTACTTCACCAATAGAGAGAACTTTGTTTCTACCACAACTATTTATACTAGTTTTGATATGGTACTATTAATGGTGTAGACTATGACTTATGTGAAATTCTCAGACAATAGTTGCTTGATAATTTAAGGATGACCAAAGAAAGGAAGTATGGATTTAAGTTTGGTTATTTGATTATGTGTCTATTTTTTTTTTTCTTAAGAGACTTACTGGAAGGGATGATATGGTATTCTGGAATACATCCATACTAGTGGTACATCAGATCTTTGATCACCTACATAACCTGGGTGATTTGAAGAACAAAGATAATGCTCTAACAACATTCTTTACTAGATTCAAGAGCAACATGAATGAGAGAAAGGATTTTGAGGAAAGTTGTTGAGAAATATAGAAATGATATCATATTTCATGTCTCTTCTGATGAATGTATGATTGAAGTTGTTGAACTCCAAACCATATGGATTTAACCATTGGGTTATGAAATTAAAAAAGATGAAGCTGAGGGTTATGTACAAATGTTGCTGAAAATTTTGAAAGATGCCAATGAACCTAGAATTGGTACTTATGCTAAAAAATCTATTGAGGTTCACTTGGAGCACAAGAAGCGAATAATAAGAAAGAATATGGAAAAGAAGCTTAGAGAAGATAGTTACACTAATGAGGAGATTGCGCTAGGAAGGGATAAGAGAGAGAAGATGGAGGGAGAATCATTAGGTATAAGGAGATCCAACAGGACTACTCCTTCTAAATCCTCTGCAGCCCTTGCAGTGAAATTTGAACCCAGTACTGTTGATAAAGGTAAAGGCTCAACTTATTCCGGACCTACTACAAGGTCTGGGAAAAGGAAAGAAACACCTCTGGTGGTGCTTGGGAAAAGAGGAAAGAAAGCAAAAGCTACAAGGGAGAAAAATCTTAGTGTCACTGATGATCAAGATGAAGAGGAGGAGGACCTTGAAGGAAAATTTGTAAGGAAAAGAAGATGAAGCCTATCCTATGGTGAAGGTGCTTCTTAGGAAGCTGGTATTGGATCTAAAAGATTGTATATTGCATTTTCTTTTGACGAAGATGAAGAATAGGAATTTAGTGTTCACGTGCACACCAAACTAGAGTTGAAGAAAACTAAGGTGTATGAAGAAGCCTCTCCAGACCAAGAAGAAAAAAAGGACATTCCGGTAAGACCTGGCCCCCATTTTAATTTAGAGGCAATACTCAATTCTTTGTTACATTTTGAAAACATGGTGAAGCCTATAGCAAAATAGTATGATTAAGTTGGAAAAGAGGATAGAAAAACATTAATTTTAGCTATTATTCAATATGTTATCACATTGGATGTTAAGTGGGATGATGTGAAGAAAAATGTGCCTGAGAAAATGTGGGTAGGCCTGATGAAAAGGAGATCAGATGCTATTGAATTTGAAGATAAAATTAGGAATGATGCATTTGATAAAATTGGTCTTCTTTGACCCCAAATAATTTGGAAACCCTAAAAAATATATGTGCATATATGTTTTGGATGAAGAAAATAATGAATATTTTGATGAAAAGGGATAAAAATAAAGAAGATAAGGAAGGAAACTACAAAAGTGATTAGGGATACAGCTGAGAAATATGTCATGCTTGGTTCTACACTTAATTCTAGTGAAGAAGATTTTGTTGAAGATGTTGAGGAAGATATTCCTCCTCTTACAAGTGATGCTGATATTTCTATGGAAATAAACGATGCAAATATCCTTCTAGATATAGGTGTTGAAACTGATCCTCTAGAAATGGAGATGCAGAACGAGGGTGAAGTCGAGCCTGAAAAATATGATGATGCCCCTTCAGACCACACTGAAGGTGAAAAAGATAATGTTTAAAAGGAAAAGGATAATGATGAAAAAGATAATGTTGAAGAAGAGAAAGATGAAGGTGAAAGTTAAGGAAATGATAAAGAAGGCAACAAGGATGAAGACAAAGATGAAGATGAAAAGGGTAAAGAAGAAAAAGAAAAGGAGAAAGAAGAAGAAGAAGAGAAAGTGCAAGATAAGGAAAAGGAAGAAGAGAAAAATGAGGAATTTGCTAGGAAGAATGAAGAAAATCTAAATTAGGTTGTAGAATCTTAGAGATCTCCCAAAGAATCCTCTTCCAGTGATGATGTGTTGAAAGGCTTGCTATCCAAGAAGATCAGATTCCAGTCGGTGATTCCTCCAGAGCTTTTACAACTTCCTATGATTCAAGGCAGTTTGGATCTAGACAAAATTTCTCTTGTTCATAAGCTGGTATTGGGCGATGCATTGCATGCATCCAACATAAGAGAGATTCTAGAGACACACGAGAAAGGAACATAACTGATTGAGTATGATCTTAAGGTATTGTTGAAGACAACACAGTTCGATACATCAATTGATACATCTCTCACTCTAGTAGAAATTATGAGATTCTTATTGGACTCCTTCAAGGAGTATTCCTCTGAACTTGGTGACAAGAATAAGCAAGAAGTTGAGGAGAAGCTAGAAGAGAAAAGATTGTTGGCATTGCATGATAAGTGTGCTTTCGCACACACTAATGTTGAGAAAAATATAGAAGTTGTGCAAATCTATGACACTGAAGCAAATGTTTTCTTTGATTTTTGTTTGAAGTGGTTGGATGCCACTCAGAGTATTAAAAATATTATGGACTCCATTGAGTCCTAGTTGACTACTATCTCAAGTACCTACAACACATCCAAGGATAGAGACAAATCAACCTAGAATGCCATCTCTACTCATAGAGATAAATTCTTTATTTTATAGAAGCAAAAGGAAGAAATCATCAAAAAAATTAGTTAGTTAGGTGACCTTGTGAGAATGGAGTACACCCTGGTTGCCAATGCTTTGGAAAGTATAGAGAAACTTGGAAAGATAAATCTGACTCCTAGTACTTTAGATGAAGTAGAGGAAAGTCTGATGGATTTGGAATACCTAAACAAGATGTTGATTGGTGCAAAGACAAGTTGGAGAATTGTAAATCTGCATGGAAAGGTATTCTTAAGGAGCTTTAAGTCTCACCATCCTCTGGTTAATGTGTTTTTTTCTTGTTTTCATATTTTCTATTGAGCTGTCCTTTGTCCTTGATGTCAAAGGGGGAGTGAAAAGTGATAGAGAAATAAAATAGTGGTGATCTGGGGAGAAGTGTTGTACATAAGAGGTCTTGTAAATTTTTGGCACATGTTGCCATCAATGACAAAGGGGAAGATTGTTGGAAGAATGAAGAAGAACATCTCATTTTTCTATTTTGTGTTGTCATTGATGTCACCATGATATATGAGTTGCAACTACAAGATTAAGTCTTAGTTGATCTAGTATTCTAAATCGGTATGTAATTACCATCCTTTGATATTTTGGTCTGTAATCCTTTGTTGTTGATTATTGTTGCTTGCAGTTTTGGGAAATGGTTCATGGATGTTGGAAGCATGTATATTCAAAATCTCACATATTCAGATGCTCATATGGTGTATCGACATTTATGTGTTGTTGCATATTTTCTCTTAGGTCTATATTTGGCTGACCTAATGGATAGATGATGTAATAGTATATTAATTTTGTCTTGTGTATGTATGTGTGACCTATCTTAGGCCCATGCCAACATGATGTAGTGTGTTGATCATTTGAATTGTCTTTGGAAAGATTTTGTGAATGCTTGAAGCCAACAGTTGGTATTTTTGATAAATAAGGGTTGCATCTAATTAGGTCAACCTAATTGATGCTTGTGGATGTATCAACTATATATATTAGACATTTTTGAGATTGTAGATGAAGAAATGGATGATGAAGAGAATGTGAAGAAGTGTGAATATGACGTTCAGTGTGTTGAGTCAATTTACTGAGCTTCATAGGAACTAAATCAACACTTGTTAGGTTTACATTGACAGTTCATTTTCTGGCTATAAGCCATTTTTTTTGTAATTTTTATTAGAAACCAAGATTTGAAATGAAAACCAAGATGTCATCCATTCATAAGCTTAAAATTGATGGCCCAGAGGCCGTCGGGGCAAAAAAATGCCCCCCTGTCAGAAATTTTTTGCACCGACGGAATATACTGCAGGGTTGTCGGTATATTCTTTCTGGTTGGAATATTCTATTTGGGAGGTCGAGCTGGGCATAGGCTCTCAGTCCTCCATATGACCGGGGCTGATGGAGGAGGAGCCCATGGGGGCTCTATGCACAGACTAACTGATGGTGGAGCAGGTGGCGCCACCGGGCTGAGCGGTTGGTGGGTGGCCGCCCAGCGACGGAGCCTTTTAGAACTAGAGGCGCTGGCTTGAATCCCAAGAAGGCCCTTTTTTTGAATTTTTTTCATTTTTTTTGTGCCTTAGAGTGCATGTTGGGGAGGTCGTACGGCCCCCCAGGAATTTTTTTTTTTCCTCAGAAACAACTTTCTCCAAAATCGACCAAACGAAAGGCAATCTTAGGGTTTTTGGCCACTGCAAACGTGATGGTGACCTCTGTTTGTGCCCAAAATGCTCTGAAAAATTGGCTACCTCTAGAGCTTGCAAAAAATCTCCTAGCTTGAAACCCTCATAGATTTGGCAAACAATTACCAAAGTCTACAAAATAAAAGCCAATCCTAAATTTTTCCAGTGCTCTGAATCCAATGGTGAAGCTCGACCTGATCCAAAATATCTCATGAATAAACTCAAGGCATGATACCCTTGAGGAATCCCGAACGAACTCTGCAATGATTTTCTCAAAAAATATGAGAAGGGGTTACAAATCGAGGCTTCGATACCATGTTAGAAACCAAGATCTGAAATGCAAATCAGAAAATCACCTTCCACAGAAGAGAAAAACAAAAAATCAGAGACATTGCAAAAGGATATGCAACATAATATTATTCAAGAATTCTTAATTACAAGATATGTTTTGCTTTATAAAAGCAAAGATGCATAACCCTAATCTTATCTTGAGCAACAAGATAGCTCAGTAAGATAATGATGAGAATTAATAAACCTAGGAATTAAATATTACCTAAGTAAAGTTATGCAAGTGTAATTAAATATTAATTACACTAACACCCCCCCATAAGTGCAACTTAGGGAGACTAACAAAGCATGCGCCTAAAACTAAGATGAATACAAGAAAGCATGAATGAATGGGTCCCAGAAACAAGGCCTAATCAGGTACCCAAGTGCAAATGCAATAATGAGGTAGAGAAGGAAAACCTAGTGGGACAAAACATTTTTTCTTTTTTTGCAATTTTTTTGGGTAGCAAGCCTCTCATTTTGGAAAGTGAGTCCTGGAAGTGATCCACCCCATTTTATAATATTTTATAACTAGTTATACTATATTGTGAGCTAACACTCACTGTGGTTTTTCCCATTTTGGGTTTTCCACATAAAAAATTTGGTGTTCATGTGTTGTGTGATTTCATCTTCTGTTAATGCTCTTATTTATGTTTACTATTATATACATCAGAGTAATTGGATGGTATTTGTTCAGTAAGTTTAAGAAGATACTGATTCAACCCCCCTCTCAGTATCTTTGATATTCAACACCAAAAGAAGATAATACTAATTGCAATTGTCTATTCGCAAAACACTAGCTAACTACATACTCATATTTTGTTTTGCAGAGGCCCTTGTCATTACCAAAGTAGTGAGGAAAATGATTGAGAAACATCTTTAAATTCCTCAGTTCACACATTTGAAACTGGGAAGCCTTAATGCAGAATAATCACCCAGTACTTCATACACATGTCTTTCCAATTTTGATCCCACTTGACATGCTGTGCAAGGGTATCAATGCTTCCCAATAGATTTGGCAGGATAGTTTCCCACTAACCAAAGAACTCTTTACTAAATTAGTAATTTAATAATTGGAATTCCTAGTCACTACTACCATGAGAATGGCATGCTTCCAAATATAGGTGACCATCTCTTTGAAAAATTATAAGACACAAATTAAATTTTGCACATGAGAAGAGGATAGAATTCATACCAATCCCTGAGCAAAAATGATGAGAAATATGGCATTGTACCTACAGAAGAAAACACAATATATTAGAATAAAACCCACCCTCTGCTGATGATGACACCATTGCTTGACTGTCGAGCCTGTCATGCCTTCTACCAATTTTTCCATGTTTTCCTTCAATCACTAACTAACTGCTTGTCTTTACATACTATTCAAACTTTAAAATCACATTCTAGCTTCCCCTTCCCCAAGCATTTTAATTCCTTACCTCATCCATGTTCAATTTATTTGCTTCAAGCTTAGCTATTTCAAATGTTCCAGGTGTGCTTGCATTTGAATATCATCAAATACAGAAATTTCCTTTCCCTCGCATCCCATGTTTTCCAATTTTTCCACCATTCTATTTCCCTCTTGATAGGTATGCAAAATGATGAATGACTGAAATTTATCCAACAATCCCCAAACTATTTGCAAAATATATTTTAGGCTCCAACGCTAAACCTTCTTTTCCTTGCAAGCATTTACAATTATTAAGGAATTTCCTTCAACATTTATTTTTAAAATTATCAATTTCAAAGCAATTTCCAACCCTAGCAAAAGTGCCTGAGCTTCAACTACATTGTTAGTGCCTACTGAAAGTTGGTATGAACAAGCTACGATTACATTTACCAATGAGTCTCAAATGCAAATACTTTCCCCTGAAACTACTAAATTGCCTCTTGACACACCATCAAAATTGAGCTTTAAAAAATCAAAACATGGAGGTTTCCATTTGATTTCTTTTCTATTCACCTTAATTTTGTTGATTCGATGCAAAGTCCCTACAAAAGGAAACACTATGTTTCTCCAGTCTTTTCTAAACAAAGTCATCCCAACTTGTGTAAGGAGAATTATTCTTGTACTTCAAAACATATGTGTTAACTACTTCTAAGACTACTTTTTTAATTTTAACTTTGGTTAGGTACCTCTACTAAAGAAGATGTTTTCACGAAGATATGCAAATTACATTACCACCATATATTCCATATTATAAGGGATGGAATGACTTTCCAAATAGAAGCGAAAAAAGTGATTTAAACAAGAGTGGCCAAGTTTGAAACATGTCCCAAATTGTATTTGGCAAAGGATTATATAGATTTAATTTTCCTTTTATAAACATCCAACACTCTTGTGCAAAGATGCATTGTAGAAGCAAATGATCTACATTCTCCAACTCTTCATCACACAAAGGACATTTAAAAGGGTAAGCTATCTTCATTTTTTCTAATTAGTCGCTTGTTAAAATCCTCTTTCTCAATGGTAACCATGCAAAACCCCCAACTTTTGGAAGTATTTTATTATTCCAACAAAAAGAGTAATCCCTCAGTGCTACCATCTAACTACTTCAATGACTTAACACTTTATAGCCTTCCTTCACTGAATAAGAACCCACTTTTGATGGAGCCCAAAAAATCCTATTTGAATTCCCTGAAAGGAACACAACTCTGCTACTTTGTACATCTTCAAGTAATGAAAATTGATGAGTTGAAAGCGATGAACGAAAATACTGCTGCCATATTACTCTCCCTGTTAGGCCTTTTGTTGCATGTACATAGTCCAATTTTTTTTACCCCATTCTAATGTCAAGAAATCCATTATTGGCTATAATTCCAGATTATTAATAAATTATAATATTATTTAATTATAAATTATAAATTATATTTTAAAAGGTAAAGATAGTAGAGGTAGGAACACTTACAAACATTGTTTCAGGTTTCATAATATTTCCTGCATACACTACCCATTTTTCTCATTGACATCATTGACAACATGACACAATTTGTGCACAATCTTGAGTAGGTACAGCGATTTGGGCCTTTATGTGGGTAGCTTCATAAAATATTAAATGCATTCTTGTCAAAATACCATGGTATTATTCTATAAAGTTAGAAACCCACATTATTTTTTTCATTATAAATTCTAAAGAACGTACAATGCTCAGAAAATGTCTCTGTATTGTATTGCTCACAAAACTGACACCATGTTGACTAAGATCTTGTAATATGGTGATGAAATTATCATATATGGACCAAAACTTTGTGGTAGAAACTTGGCATTCACTAGAATTCTTTTAATTTCACTTAATATTATTGTGAGGAGTGCAATGACTTAAATATATATATATATATATATATTAAAATTTATTATATTATTCAGAAAGGAATTCTTAAAATAATAATAATAAAATAAATTGCTTATAAATTTCCAATTATTTTAATATTATAGTTGATTGAATTTATATTTTAACACATAAGTTACTCAAGTGTCGCCTAGCAACTAGTCCCCATTGAAATAGTTGAAAGAAAATAGAACATGAGAGATTTATATGTTTAGATAGTCGACAAACAAGTTTATCAGATCTTACTAAGCAATCAAAGCATGCATAAAATTCCCCAATCAACCCTAAAAGGCCTAAAAATTAAGTAATATTTACATAGTTATGTAAATCATAAGAAAAAGAGGATATTAACACTGACATACTAGATTGACAACCTGGAGGGGAGGGTTAACCAAATGGAATAAAATAATGAAAGTGACATACTAAAAGAAAAAATGGAGGAGTTTGGGAGTGCAATGAGTTGTATTATATCCATCACTCATGGGATTATGAACCGGGCTATTTTGGAATTGTTAGTGGGTAATTATCTAAAGTTAGGAAATTGAAACTTAAGAGGTAGAAAAGACAAGAAGAAGATGCCTTGAGGAAGAATGTACTACATATGATTCTAAGAACACCTAGAAGAATGACCTAGAGTTGTTCAAGAAAGAACAAAATCTCATTAATAGTCCTAAGGATTAGTTCTTTGTTGGATGGTTTTCCCTTTTGTTATTTCTTGGGTTATTTGGGGCTTGCATGCCTATGTCTTTGAGACCTATGTGTCATTTGGTTTTACTCTTTATGTATGGTTTCCTCTAGGTTTGGTTTTGTTTTTTGGTTAGCCTACATGCCTTTGTTTCTACTTGAAATAGTGGGCTTGTAGGCCTTAGTGTTTTTTTTTCTATTTTGATTGGGATCAGGGCTCTTACCCTACTTTTCTAATAAAAACAATGAGAAAACAAAAGAAACCATTGCCACCATATTTCACCTGGTTAAGTATAGTAGTGAGATTCAAGCACAGTTTGTCATACAACCAATGAATAATTTCAAATTTGACATGTTCACATTTTCCAATCTAATATGGGTTATTGATAACATATTTTAATGCCAACTATTATACATGCATATTATTATATGTGGAATATCAAAATAATGCATAACAACAAAAAAAGAATGAGTGATTAACAAATTGGGAGAAACCACCCATCTTTACATTTCCATCTAATTTTTCTTTTGGTTAATTTCGTATCACAAATATGTGATGGATTCATAAGAGATGAAAAGTCCTAGAAAATATATATTTTTTAGTAGGTGTTGTTAGACATCATTCCATGAGATGAAATATACTTATAAAGTTTCTAGGCGATTATGGAAATTATTTATAATTGTGTTCTCAAAATGTAATATTTATGTAAACTTTGGTTAAAGAAATAATATAATTTTAATTTTCAACTAATTTAAAATTGTAGATGATAGTTATTGTTTGTTAGTTAATTGATAAATATATATTTTTTATATTGAGTATGTGCAGGATCATGATGGGTATGTGGCTGACGACTATTTTTTTACCCAAAATTAATGAAATGAAAAGGGTTTTTAAAGGAGATTCTCAGATTTCCACCGATATAAATTATGCTTTACTTTGAATTTGATAACTAATTATTATTCATTTTCTATTCAAATTATGACTAAAGTCCTGATTGATAGTCTGAATGAAAAACATCTATAGCTTTCAAACAGTATCACATTTTTGAATCCAAAACATGTGTCACATTCTATGCTTCACATACTATAAGATTAAAAAAAAAATTTTGAATTTTTGACCAAGTTAAGGTGTTGGAGACATGAGTTTTTATATTTTTTAACAAGTTGTAATAAAAATTCATAATTAATTATTTACTTGGAAAAAATTTACAAAAAACTATGCATCACATTGGGGCATGAGTCCTCTACTTATATCTAAAATATTATCATTTTATTGTGGTTAGGGTGGACAGACACCTACTTCTTATTTTTTCCCTGAAGTTTAAGTACCACTGTATCGAAATTTCAAATTTTCACCAAATAGAACTTTTTTTTTTTTTAAAACCTATTAGTTTAGAAGCTACATTCAATTTTCTACATATTCTATTCTTACATATTTTTGAAATAATATAGATAACTTATTCAAATTTTTACGTCAAGTTTCCTAACTCTGATTTTTCTGAATTTTTTGCCACTTAAGGGCATGTTTTTTGCATGATGATCCTACACACCCTATTATAAAAATTTATGTCAATATTTGTAGGGAAACACATGTCAACAAACATCATTTTATTATTGTTTAAAATAATAGGTACATTTAAATATGATAATAATATTAGATTTTTGTTGAAAATACAAAGATGATGGAATCAAGTGATTTGAATGGAAAAGGAGTAGGAAGTTGTAGAAATCTATGGACAATGAGGAGGGTGATGATGGAGGATATGGAGACAACAATGAAAACATAAATGATGAATGGAATTCTCTCTAAGGTGAGGAGGATGAGGTTGAAAGTCTATAAGACACTTGGATACAGGAAAAAATAATTATGAAAGAATGATGTGATTCTCTTCCTTCTTGGAATGAGATTGCAGGTGATTCTATATCAATGACCGATTCATTATATAATTACATGGTGTCCTCTTCCTCTAGCTCTATTGGCATTCTTCATATAGGTTTTATCCTTTTACCTATTGAGTTCAGTGGCTTGATGACTTATTTTTCATCAATGGTTCCTCCTATGGTGAAGTATATTTCAAAGGGTTGTATGAGCATTGACTTTTGAGACATGTCGATTAGGCTATGGATAAGGAGGGAATTGTTGGTGTACAAAAATATATTGGTTTGTGTTATAATATTGTAGAGGCATCTTTGATGCAATCTAATTTCATGCTTGTCACTAATTCCTTTGATATGTTTATGGCACCCTTATCTTTTTCTTTTGGTCTCTACGATAAGAAGTTTTGGCCATGTTTATTGTAGATTGGTTTTAAATTCTTGTCCAAGACTTTCCCATTTTTACTTCATGACTAAAAAAATTACTATTATCTCAACTCCTACCAATTTTTTCTTCCTTTCTTTGCCACCAACTAACACCTTCACTTATGTGTTGTTCCTTCCTTCTCTCTCTATCTCCCTCCTTAGAGTCTCAACCAATTGATTGTCAACTTTGGTGATTAATTCTCCCTAACCTCTCAATCACTCCTTGATCCTTTTATTCTATGTAATTCAACCTCAAATCTCACCCAAATACATGGAGATTCAAAACCACCTATCTTCCATTGACATCTACTATTCCAAAATCTCCTTTGGATATTATGTGATCATTATTCCATATGATTAGGCTTCCCTTAAATATTGAGAGGATACAATTTTCCTCTCAATAGATCCTTCAAACTCAATCAACACTTTCTCATTTTCCTTTAAATAATTAATGCATGTGTTGTATGACCTTTTCATATTCCTTTCCACCTATTATTAGATATTAGTATTAATTACTAATCTTTCACATGTTATGCATCATATCTTGTTTCCAACTCATCTAATATTCCTCCACTAGCATCACTTTGTAGTGTAGAAAATTGTATGCTCTTGAAAATGGTACAATTTCACACTTAATTTGGACCTATTTTAGTACCCTTGCATTAGATACCCTTTTAATCATCATTAATATGCCCCTAAGACCCTTTATTTTAGATATCGAGGCTTGTTTCAACTAAAATCTTGACAAAATAATCAAAAATATTTAAATTTCGAACAACCCATCCCAAAAAACTAGGGTTGGACTCATAGGCCACCTTGGACATATGAGTCCCCCTAGGAGGACCTATATGCCAGAAGTGGTGTATGAGTCCCGTTTGGCCCCTTTTTAGGGTTTGAGTGGGAAATTCAAGTTTTTAATTCAAATTTTTTGTTAATGTCAACTTCTGAGATCTAAATAATGGTAAATTAGGTGTATTGCCTATATAAACAAGCTTCTAAGTCATTATTTTCAAACTAGAAGAGAAATCTCAAGATCTAAGCATTCAAGAGCATTCAAGAGCATTCAAGCATTCTTCACAAGAGCATTCAAGAATTCTTCACAAGAGCATTCAAGATCAAATAATCAAAAAAATTGAAGCCTTGGAGCAACATTAGTGTGGTTTTGTAGGTCTTCAAGCTCACTTTCATTCAAGATCTAGTATTGTCGAGGATTGACTATGGTGTTGCCTATGGTGAATCATGATGGATTATAGGTTGGGGAGATGCAACTAGCCATCAAGCCAAGCCTAATGACTTATTTCCTAAGTGATTCTATCCTCCATTATTATTCTACACTTAGCCTTAGGAAGGTGCATGCATTATTAGGCCTCATTTGGGTGATTGGGGATCTCTCAAAGTGAGTCATACATCTTCATGTTTCATTCTTGC
Organism: Sequoia sempervirens; assembly: GCA_007258455.2. Lineage (NCBI taxonomy): Eukaryota > Viridiplantae > Streptophyta > Pinopsida > Cupressales > Cupressaceae > Sequoia > Sequoia sempervirens. The sequence continues at coordinate 30,372 of VDFB02065292.1, read as the reverse complement.
ATCTCATTCTAGCGCATTAGAATAGGGTTGCATTGTATCTCAAATTTCCTAATCTTAGATACACTTAAAGTTAGGGTTTATGTTTGAACATTTACATAAAAGATTCATTGTTTCTATCATGGTTTAATTACTGAACTAGGGGTTTGACTGAGGCAAACCCCCCATAACAAAATCAACACTATATTCTATTTTGTAGATCTTTTTATAGGTTCTAAACCAAAAATCAGTTTGGGAAGGAAGAGTAGAGATTGGAGCCCAAATCTAGACTTTGAATTTCTAAAAAAGAAGAATGGTACTTATACACCAAAATTGGCGTATGAGTCCCACTACAAGGAAATTTCCAAATTTTTGAAGATCCTGAATCTGCACTGTCAAAAACATGTTCTAGTCCAGAACCCTAGACTGGGACTGATATGCCAGAAGTAACATATGAGTCCTAGTGTTCCCTAAAACCAACATTTTTCAACATTTCAAAGTTGATTCTGAGCTCCTTCAGGTTTTCAAGTGCACTTCTATATTTTTCAAGTTTGTTGTTCATATTTGCACTCTTTTCTAGGTCCTTTAGTGAAGTGTTGCATATAATTGAGTCTTGTTGCTAGATCTTGCAAGCCATTAGTCTTTCCAAGCTCTAGCTTGGCGGTGAACCCCTCTTTAGTCATTAATCATACCCTAGGACACCCTATTGCAACATCTCTTTCTCCTACTTCATCCTTGGATTGAAATCTCTTGGGTTTCCTTGAATGAGAGTGAAGAAGATTGTTGTTCTATGTCCTAAACCATAAGCAACAAAAAAATTCCACCTTTCACACTCATCAGGTTTGTGCATTAAATACTAACCATCCACCATATATGACTTTTTTGTTTCCAATATAAACTTTTTCCTTCATTTTTCATCATCGAACATTTTTCAATGGACCTATTTGACATTGTCACTATGTTTATTCTACTTCCATGAAATAATTGTCATTGATTAGCTTATCAAACATCTTTTCCATTACTACATTACTTTCATTTTTCTTCATCCATCATGGGTCCTAATTTGAACCATTCTACTATTCCACCACAACCTTCTGACTCCTTGGGTGCTCTCTTAACCCCTTGTGTACCACATGATCATATAGAAAAATCCATACTTTTTTCTCCTCATCCATATATCTAATGCATATTAATATCCACAAACACTCTCCATGTCCACATCAACAACAACACTTCTACCATAAACTCTTTATCTTCAAATCCCTTTCTCATTTAGTCAACTCTACTTTATAAATTAATTCCTATTATCCATTATACATTACCAACCCTCCTATGACCATGTATCTATCCAATCAAGCACACAATCACAAATCATTGCATGCTTACTTGTTGTATGTGAAATTTTAGCATCCTTTCTCACTTTCATGTCCTATTTGTCACATTGGAAACCTCTTTATTGTTGAAAAACATTGAATCTCAAGTTCCTCACCACTTTTTTTAATAAGTTCTTATCACTCTTGAAGAAATATATAGTTGCTACATGTAGACAATCTTTCTGTTGTACCTGCTCTCTCAATTGTTACATGTGAACAAATGCTCACTTTATCTTTGATATAAGTCTTGTGGCTATAACTATCAAAATTTTCTACAAAGAACCTCTACACTATGTAAATTGTTTCACCAATATATACAAGTGAAAAATTTTAATGGCCATAAGTGCATAATCTCATCTAAATTAATAGTTCCTTGTTTTTTTTGATGGAAATTATTAATAATCAAGATGCTACTACATCATACTCACCATGCATATGAAAATAAATGATCTCTTTCTCACATGGTGGGACTATTTAGAGGTCTCTTATTTTTATTCCTCCTATTATATCATTTCATTAGAAGCTTCTTCATCTACTACTACAAGTTTTTTCCTCATTCTTGTTGCACTCTAACAAACCTACAACTATTCCCACATAATCTCTTCTTTAAGTGGTCCTCTTTTTATTTACTCTTTTTAAAAAAAAATAAAAATTGATCCATAATCCACTAACCATATACACTTGCACAACCCTTCTTATGCCATATTATTTTCTTCACCCACATCTGCACCCAAAATTCTACCCCATAGCTATTCCTCAAATATGAGCTTCTTCTCTTTTGGTCTCAAATTTATATTCATGGTGGACTCTACTCTCTTATGTTCTTCATACCCCTTTTTCTATTTATATCACTTTCCATATAGCATTTCACATGTTCTCTTCCTATCCTCCTCACCATGAGGTTCTTTGCAATCTACTACTTCTACTTGAAACATCTCACCAAAAACATCCTTTATTAATCTTAGGTGGTACCATCCTACAATTTCTCTATTACATGTAGTTGCATCTGGAACATAGATTTTTGGGACCCTATGGACTACTCTTGCACTTCTAGGGTTTTTCACCTAAAAGGAAAGAGATAGGGCCAAAAAGGCTAATGATTCATTCAAATTAGGATGTGTGTGATCTGATGTGATGTAAATGAAGTTAACTAAGTGCAATTGACTAATCCTAAGTGATTAAAAATGAATGCAAAAGTGTAATTACAACTATGCATGAAAACACATTGTGATATGCAAACAACTATGTAAATGAAGAAACTATGTAGAGCAAAAAGAGATGGGATGAAATAGAGTGCACCTGGGAAAAGTGTGATGATTCTAGAATAATCTAGATACTAATCAAATTTAGTGATTTTTCACAGTGGGACTCATTTGCCCAGGGTGGCGAATTAGTCCACCTACTGGTGAAAAACTGTTGGGAGCTGGTTTCTGTCTGTTGGGATTTGAAATCTGACAAAAATCAAGTTTTCAATCCTAAGGTGGGACTCATTAGCCACATATGGTGAATCAGTCCTCCCCCAAATTCCTAAAAATCTGGGAGACATTTCTGCAACACCAGATCTGAGAATGTTTGCTTGTCAGGTTGTTGAAGTCAAATCTACAAAAAATGAACAAATAACTCTCTCCAAGCTTGATTTTGACTCAAGTTGACTTGAAGCACCTAGTTGACTTGAAAATCACTCTTCAACACCTAATAACCTATCAAATATACAAACAAAGGGCTGCAAACAAATAAGAAAAAGGGGAAAATGATTAGGGGTTAGTGAATAGGGGTTTGCCTTGGTCAAACCCCACTTTTGGTAATCAAACCCTTGAAAAGATAATGAAATGAAAGAGAAAGATAAAATAATAACATGCAAGTGTTATCAACTCACCTAACTCTTGATAATGAAAATCTGAAGTAATGTCAATGGCTACTTCAAAGTGCTTGAAAAGATGTTGTAGAATGCTTGAATGCTTGAATAAGTGAGAAGATTGTAGGAGATTGCTTGAATGAATTAGGAGATGTAAAATGAAGTGAAAAATTCCTATTTATACAATTATTGTGCCTTAGTATCTATTCATACCTCATCACAGGCCGACATCAAGTGATTTTTAATAAAATCCCAAAAGGAAATTTGAAATATTTTGAATTTGGTGCCAAGTGGGACTCATTCGCCACCCATGGCGAATGGGTCCCACCTAGGACCTAAAAACATGTGTCAGGAAAAATGTTGTGTTTAATGTTATTTGTTAGGATAATATGCAAAACTCCACTTAATTAAGTCATATGAGGGACTAAAGAGAAAAAATAAAGCATGAGATGGGTGTAAATAGTGAAGATGTGCCTAGAAAAGTGTGAAATCTTGTTAAAAGAATTTACAACACTTCAAAATAGTAATTGTTGATGAGTGAAAAGGTGTTTTTTAGGTAAATTGCATTAAATAGAGTCTAGAAGAATGTAGAAATGTCTTACAACACTTCACAACACCTTCACTAGACATCATTTTTTGAGTTTTAATACCTAAATAAGCATGTTCAAGCCATGATACAACATAAAATTAAAGAAACATAGTTCCAACACCATGAAACAAGACCTAAAAGGCCGTGAAAATGACAAGGGACCATTTCTCTACGTTACATTTAGCCCCCACTTTAGTGAGAGGATGAACTTGCTTCAAACTCACACTAAAGTAGCCATGAACATCAAGTGGAGGGTTCAAATTCACTTATGTTAGCAAGATGGAATGAGAACAATCAAGAGGGATGATCAAGCCCCTAGGATGAAGATCCCATTCCAAACTACACATAAGAACAAAGGAACACACAATTGTTGAGATGAATCAGATGAAGCTTTGATCGTCAATCCAACTGTTTGTGAAAAGATCGATCTAGGATTATTGTTTGAAAAAGAGAATGTGTACTCACTCTGGGGCCATGGAACTTCAAGTTGTTTGCAGGGTGATAAGGCCCAACTGTATACTCACTATGGGGCCATGGAACTAGTTGTCTACAGGGTAAGAAAGCCCAAAAGGTAAGAAACATACGCTAGTTGGTATGCACTCAAAAAACATAAAGGTGGCTATCGGGAAAAGTCATGCCACTAGGTGGGCTTCCCGCTCTACCATGTCAAAGTTATGCCTATTGATAACTTTAACAAGGTTCCACAAAGCAAAATGAATGTTCATGAATAAAAAAGAAAGGGTACCACAGTCATGCAAGTTGAGTTATGCAAGGTGGCAAAAATGCAAAAATGTAAAAGTGTAAAGTGTAAAAAATGTAAAGGAAGTTCAAAGGAGTCTTGTTTAGTTCATGCAAGGTTAGTCACTTAGGGAACATTGTGTCTAATGTCTCCAAGAGAGGACCAATCAAAGAATAGTATATTCACAACTTAAGCGATGCAGTGCGTTGCATCAAGCCACCAAAAGGAATGTAATATGCTAAGAAAGATCACAATTATGAAGGACATCACACCCAATGTCATCCACAATGTGACAAATGCATCACACAAATGACAAGGCTACACTAGGAACCAAGAATGCAAATGAATTAATGGTAATGTATTCCCCCCCACTTTAAAGGAATTGCTACAAATTGTTCTATGAAAAATTACTTTAAAGTAGCAAAGAGAAGAAAAGGATAAAAGAAAACAAGACATGAGAGCCAACCTAGAAGCCCTATGCCAAGTCATATGTTTCAAAGTTAGGCTGTCACGTCAAAGAAAATGAAAAATAAAGAAAAAGGGAGTTTCCCCCGAGAAAAGAAAGCACACCAAACACATAAGGGATCTATGGATTTTGGGTCAGTATGTTCCTTGCTACAATGTTTTTGTATGAAAGATCTTGAAACTGTCATCATTCCCTAAATACATAGAACAAGAAGAATGACACAAAGAAATCGAAAACAAAGGAAAAATAAAATCCATTTTGGGTCAACATGGAAGAGACATTGCAATCTTGACACTTTGCAACGTCCCCAAAAGGATAACACAAGAAAAAAGAAAGAAAACGAAAATGAAAAAGAAAATGAAAAAGCTTTTGGGTCAACATGCAGGAGACATTTCGGTCTCAATGTCTTGCATCATCCCCAAAAGTAGAACACAAAAAAAAAATAGAAAAAGACAAGGACTGTTTGGGTCAACATGGAAGAGACATAGGGCATCTCTATGCTTTGCATCATCCCCAAAAGGAAAAAAAAAAAGAAAAAGAGACAAAGACAAAGCACAACGAATAGAAGAATATAGATACAAATAGAAGAAGTGTACAAAGAGAGAACATCAAACACACGATATAGGGGAACACTGTAATACACACATGAAAAAGAAAATAAAAAGAGAAAAGTAAAAAGGCTAGTTAGGCGAATGCAATTTAACCATCTAACATGTCATCCACCTCCCAATCATTTTCAGTGTAATGCGAGGGCGGTTGACTATCCAAAGGAAGAATTGTAAGCACCGAACCAAGAATCGTACAAGGTTCTTCACTTGATGTTGAGGATGTGTCATTTAAGCTCATTGTAGATGAAAATAAAGAATTTAAATCATTATGCACTTCTTCATCGATTTTGGAAATTTTTGCATCATCATCACCAACATCATCATCATCAATATTAATGACAATAGGAGGACAAAGGGCTATTTCTAAGAATGGATGTATCAAAAGTTGAGGTTGTTGGATTGGTTCAATTTGTTGTGATTGTTGCACTAGATTGTCTTGTGGTAGGTCAAGAGAAGGAGGTTGGTCATCTATTTCTTCTATTAAAGGTACAAATTGATTTTCTTTATCTTCTTCTATGCTAGATTGACGAGTAAGGATACGACGATGATGCCTACGTTCTATAGCACCGTGGTTCCATTTAATTTTGTTTTGGAGTTGTTGAGGTGTAAGAGTGGATTGAGTCATTATATGTTCATCTACTTCCAAAGAGGGAAGAAGAGAAGAAACCGAAGAGGAGGGATCAACCGCTTTCTCTTTTACTTTGTGAACTTGTTTAAGGCAAGGAGACTGAGCGGGGATTGTTTCATATTCCCTTGGTCATTTAAACAATGGTGGGGAAATATCAAGTGGTGATTTTTCAGGAGGTTGTATGGGTTGCACAATTTTAGACTCAGGTTGAAGCATGGTTTCATCTATGATAGGGGGTGTGGAAGTGGATGCGAATGAGTTATGAAGAGATAATTTGGCTATCTTTTTGGCTTTAAACTTTTCATAAGCTATGAAAAATAAATATTTGTGAGGGGTGATGGGTTCCATAGGTGTAGGCAAAAAGGCTTCTAATGATAAGTTACCTTTGGAAGATAGAGGATTAAAACCACTATGTTGTATGGTGACTATCTCGTTGTCATGTGGAAAGTTCAAGCACTTATGAACAATTGATGGGACCGATTTCATTGAATGAAGCCAAGGGAGACCTAGCTGCAAACGAAATTGGTTAGATTGCGGAATAATTGAGAATGTTACTTCCAAAGTTTTAGGTCCTATTTGTAAGGGTAGCACAATCGATCCAATCATAGGGCATGCAAAACCATTATGTGTTTTAATCCATGTAGTGGGTTTATTGTAATCATCTTGATATAATTCGTGTAATACCAAAAAATCTTATGTGATCACATTGTCACCACAAGCGGGATCTATTAATATCCCATTGGTGGGCTTATCATAGATCTGACCAGCTATGTAGAGAGGACCATCAGGAAGCTTTTTAAGTATGTCTTTAGTAGAAAAAGTAATATCAAGGGATTTTGTGGTTTGGCCCTTACGAGGGATAACGTCTATCGTAGCCACAAGATTATCCATAGGACTAACTTGGGTAATGTAAAGTTTTTTTTTGCCTCAATCATTTTATTTTTAGGTTTGCATAAACCTCTTTAGTGTTGGGTGCACCTACACTCAAATGAAATATCGAAAAGGTGTGCAACGTGCCACATGGTGGTTGCACAACTTTTCCCTTTTATTTTCCTTGTGGGAGGAGTTTTGGGACACGTGTATGCTTGTCAGACATTTCCCTGAGAACTATAATTACAAGCTCAAGAGTTCCCACCCTGCTGATACATCATCTCCTTGTCACGATTTATCTACACTTCCTATGAAGATATCTAATTGGGGAGTTTGTCTGAGCTGGCTAGCTTTTCTTTTCTTCTCTTAGTTTTTGGGATGAAAGTTTTGAGACGACACCTCACAGTAATGTAATCAATCAATTGTGTCTATTGTCAAGAAAGTTGTTCCTAGGATCTGATCGTATTTAGGTCTCATCTTTGCTAAAATATGTAGAAAACAATAATCTAGTAGCTAAGGAGTTAATGCAAAGATCTTTTGTGGCCTAACCAAGAGTCTGTCATCAGATTGAATGTACTATCAACCATCAACACCTGGCAGTCATTACTTATAGTTTGAGGTGGTGTTTTTTTTCTTTAGTGGCTATAGAAGGAAGGCAAGGACACTGGAAAAAAAAAGGATTTTTTGGATTAAGATTTAGAATTTTGATCTTTTCAAAAAAAGGCTTTTTCTAGGAGGAAACTGTTTTCTCCGAAAAAAGGAATTATTTTCTTTTTCAATTTTCTTAAAGTTTATGAACTATATTTCAAACAAAAGTTATAGAACTACTTTATTCTAGAAAATTATATCCATTAAGGTTTAAACTATTGTTGGATTGGCATTTGACCTTTGTTTCAAAGTTCAGTTTTAATTAAAGCACGAACTATTGAGGGGATTTTTTGAGACTGTGCATGTATGGCCTTTTTCAAGCTTTCTTTCTTTATATTATCATTTTTGAATGAAACACTGCGTCTTGCAACCTGTATATTCTGATAGTTTAAATAGCCGATTTCTATGCTTTATGCTTGTGCTGTGGAAGAGCAATTTTGGGAAAAATTAGACTATGTCATTGGACTTTTCCGTTATCTTTGAAGTTGTTATTTTTCTGTGCTATGTTGTATTCTAAAATATTATTCTTTTACTCTAAGGACTTTTTATGTTTGATCAGACCTCTATGAACACTGCCTACAGAAAGATTTGAAAGTCTACACTGTGCTTGAAGTTAGGCTTTGGTGTTCATTCACTTTCCAACAATGAATGGTTGTGGCGTTTTGTGTCCTTTATATCAATCATAGGAATAATTTGAGTTTGAAATGTTGTAAAAGCTTTGGCGTATTTCCTTTTGTGTTTAAAATTTACATTTATCTTTCTCCCTTATCTCAAAACCCCAAAAGAAGAGCCGACTTTCTTTAAAAAACCCAGAGGTATTCATCAAGACGCAATTTTTCCCCCACTCACTAAATTTCCCATAAGACTGTCAGAGAGGCATAAGCTTTGATGATCAACAGTTATTTTTCTAGCACGCTTGGTGGGACCGACGTTTTTCCAAATGCTTGATTTGGAAGTCAGATATATTTCTGAAATTAGGCTAAGGAAGGAAACTTGAAATTTCATGCCCAGAGTTCAAACGAGAGCATCCTTCAAAGGTCATTTCTAGTACTCCCAGTTACCTACCTCAAATCCTAGAAGGAGAATAACTAAATTTTTTGTATCACCTATAAGGAGTAATAGAGCAAGAAGTCAGAACCCCTTATCAAGAGCATTATCTACTTTGCTTGGAGGTTTAAATTTCTAGATATGATTACCAATTTACCCAATTCATAGAAATCTTTTCCTCATGGCTCAAGTACCTCCTCCTGCTCCTAGAAACTTTGTAACATCGGATAGTGGTAGTCCATTACAACCACCCACACCCCTAGATGTATGGCCTGCCATACCAGCTAATGCCCTTAATGCTATCCCAAGATTCTTCGGGGAAGATTTCAAAACCCCTTCTAAACACCTTCAAGAAATAGCAGAGGAATGGAGGGTACACAACATATCGGAGGGGAACATCACTTTAGGACTATTAGCCTATGAACGAATACCCTACCACTCAAGCCATCACATCGTGTCCTTTGTCAATAGCGATGTATGTCATTGATATAAAATACTTGATGTAGACTTTTGCTAATGAATTGGTCATTATCAAACAACAAAAAGTGACACCTCCAAAAACAACCACTCAGGTCTATGGTGGAGGAAAACTGCCTTTCCAACAAAATTCGTACCAAGGATCTTATAGAGGAGGAGGTCAACAGGCGTCATCGATAAATTAGATAGTTCCAGTTGCTACGCCATTACAATCAGTCAAGGGCAGTCTAAATAAGGAGATAGTCCTAGGCCAAAACAAGTTGGCGGAGGAGGAAAATGTCTAGTGCTTCCCGTGCAATGATAGCCATATGCCCTGAAATTGTCCAAGGGGAAATATGTAGCAAAAGGTTGCCGAACAGAGGAGTAAGGGTATGTTCCTGAATGCGGGAAAATACGAGTCACTCGAAATGGAGAATACTCATCTTAGGGCATAGATGCAAGGGATGTCCCTTGAACAAGAGTTGGACATTGCACCCGACCAAGCTCTTTTCTCATGGTTGGAGGAAGACGAGGCTATATTTGCAAATGAAGCTTTGACAACTGGAATTCCACAAGTACAGTAAAATTACAATATAAGATCAAAAAGAAGGCTCATAGGAGAATATGTACAACAAGCTCTACCATGTCTGCAAACACGTCAACTATCTCCCCAGGAGAAGTAAGCCTCGTCGCCCATTGTTCGACCTAGTTTATGGCCACATAATTAGCCCTCAGAAGAAAAGGAGGTGAATAAAGTACAATGTCTAGCCCCGATGGAATGTTTTCTCCCAAAGAAAAAAGAGATACCACCATTTAAACTAAAGACCCAAACTGTCGGGACGCTTAATGTGGTGGAGCAATTGAAGAAGGCACCTGCCAATGTTTCATTGTGGGATGTTATATCAATTCCCAAGCAACAAACCCTGCTTTAGGAAGGATTGAAGGTTGAAGGAAAAATTATGCAGGAGAGCGTGACTCGGTTAAGCAATCAGAGCGGAAATGACAGATCTGCATTTCCCCCTCAAGCTTTGAAATCAATGGCTTATACAAATAATGTGGATAGCGTTAAAGAAAAAGAGGTATGCAAAATAAAACCCACACCTTTCTTTTTGACGCTTATAGTAGGAGATAAATTATTATACAATAATATGATTGATTCGGGAGCTAGCACAACTATTATGCCCAAACAAGTGGCAGATTCCCTAAAACTGCAGTACAAGCCCCTTGAAAAGGGAATTATACAACTTGATAGAAGGAAAGTCCCCACCGTTGTTTAAATAAGGGATTTGTCCCTGACCCTCTTCTCCTGTCTGAGCTAGACATTTGCTCATGAAGTAGTAGTAATTAACATTCCACCAATTTTCAGAATGTGCTTATCGAGAGATTTCACCACCAAACTTGGCGGATACCTAGCACTTGACTGGTCCCACTTGGTATTGTGAACCAAAAAGGAGCAAAGATGAAGATTCTATCTAAATCCTTGCATCTCAAACATATTGTGAATGACACAAATCTATGTTTCAGATCTGATGATACCCTAGCTTTCCACTAGGAGAGGTACTGTGTCAAAATTTCTATAGAAGAAGGTACAAATGAGCGGATTTCAAAAGAAGAGATGTTGCTAAATTAGTTCACTAATTCTAATCCATTTCATAACTTCCATGCATTAGGGCTAAGTGCCTACGTGATTTTCGATGGAGATCAGGCTTTTCTAAAACTAATGAACAGCCTAAAAGAGCTTGATGATCTATCTTATAATCATGTGTGGATCGTACCCTTTGATGGTGTCAAGTGTAATGTTGGCCCCAAAATAAGTGCTCGATTGATATTTTCGATGGGATTGAAGTACCTCAGAGCTTATTTTTTTCCATCTCCATGCTCTACTAGTGGGATTGTATATGAAGTATTGGTCCACGGATTGGATCGAGTGGAACAAACAGGTGCGGGTGTGAAGTAAGCTACCAGAAATTCAGAATTAATAGAAAACTAGATCTGTGAGCAAGTAACCACAACAAATACAAGGCTAAGATGCAAATTACTGGATATAAGGGACCTCATAAAAAGTGTTGAAGGTTTCAGTATGCAAGGAAATCACCGACCTCAAGATGGCATCATCTATCATACGTTTCTTATCGGAACACATTCAAAATCAATTTCTAATTTGACAAAGCAAAAATTCTCCATTTTTTCAAGGGATTATAGCAAGCTTAGTGTCAGAAAAGGAAAAAAATCAGCATTTAGCATAAAGACCTCTCACAGGAATAAAAGAAAGTTGAAAGAATTATGCTGCAAATATGATCTCAAAGGGTATGACCTGAGTATAATCCAACCGGTGTTTGTGTTAGACAAAGGGCCTAGGTCAGCCCAGCAAAAACAAAGGATAATCTACTTGAGGGAAATCTTCTTGGCAATACAAGTCTCCATCAAACGGGGAAGAATTTTGTTGGATAATCATTATTCCCTGACATTGATGTGGCAGTTCTCCTAGGGTTTAACCAAGGCATAAATCTCATCATTGATACATAAGTTAGGTTAAGGAACAATAAAGTCTTTATAATGGGATATGACCGACTAGGGATGATGTCTAGCACCAAGTGGAGAATGTTTGTACACCCAAAAACATAAAGTTTTGAGATAGTCCAAAGCTCAAAATTAAACACAAGTTTTCTTTCGAGTAAATCTAGCCTTACCCAAGGATTCGTACTAGATTTCATGAGCATTTCAACCTCATTTTCCCTGATGAGAAAAGAGAAGGTTTCTTTCAAGAAAACTCCTAAGGGCACAGTGGTTATCAATCAACAAGAGAAGAAAGAAGGAAAAAGTGAAGAGCATCCCATTACACTCCCCTCAGCAAAGCGAAGGAGGAACAACATGCAAAAATATATCACAAAAAGAAATATTGATAATCTTTTAAGGAAAATAAGAGCCATGCTAGTTCTACCTAAAAACATCACACCTTCCTATGCCCAAGAGCTGGTAGAATCACAAGGGTCAAATTTTGTTATCAAATACAAGGTTTTTCTGAAGACTTCATCATATTATGATGTGAAAGGGAGTAGTTCAACTAAATCAACCCTTAAGAACCTAATTGTATCAATCTAATGTGTTGGATTGGCCCCTCAAAGGGATGGGCATAGTTATAGATGAGTTCCCCTTGTCGATGAATCAAATTACCCCTAAATCGGCCCCAAAGTTTTTCGAGTACAAATTGGTGTACAAAAACTCTGCAGAAACCCTGAGGCCAAAAAGAGATAGGGAGATCACCCATGGAGCTACAATTTACCATCATCAAACAATCAAATGATGTTTGATGAGGAAAATTCTTACCCAAAAGAAGGTTCAGTGCAAGAGTACCATAGACTTGTTACGAAGCCAGGACGACTGATTAATTCCAAAGTGCTACAGAAGGGACCTTTCGAAAACAACACATGCTAAAAGGTGAAGCTATACAGACTCAAAGAGATGTCTTTAGATGTACCGGTGAATGGTATTTATCTAAGAATTTTCTAGTAAAAAATGCACAACTCTTTTAAAAACTTTAACAACTATGTACCATATGTAAATATTTTGTAATTATTTCAAAGATTTTAGAATAAGGCCTAGAATAACACAAGGGAAAATAAGAGTTATACTATATTATGTTTATGGACAAAATTTACAATACAGTATGTAGCCCGAGGCTCATAAATATCATTGAAAGCCCTCTACAGCAAAACCCAAAAAGTAAAGCAAAGCAAAAGTTGTCAAAATGGAGGTGCCAATTAGATAGTCAATTTTTTTTTCTTCACCTCCAACAACAAAGAAAAAAGGGATTCATGCTCGACTTCTACTTCTCCTTTTTTTCTTCTTCTTATTCCTTCGTCAAACAGGATGCAGGCAGGGGCAAAAAACACAATGCACGTAGGCCACATAGTGCAAACCTAGGGTCTACTCACTACGAAGTTGCACTAGGTAACTAAAATGCTTTTTCTAGGAAATCCCCAGAACTTTCTCCATGCCGTACTCCCATAAAAAAAGGTGGTCGATAGCTGAGAAGAGCAATGGTGCACCTCCACGTCAATGGTGTGAAAGTCAGTTAGGAAAGGAAACTAGGGCACGTCCTCCCTAAAGTCCATGAGCCTGCAAAGGTCCATGGCGCTTGAAATGCTGACACTCAGAATGGCCACTTGCACTATTTTTCCAAGCCCTTCCATCAGTGAGGTCTCAAACATCTTCTAGGGTATGTGTAGGATCATCATGGAAAAAACAGGCCCTTAAGTGGCAAAAAATTCAGAAAAATCAGAGTTAGGAAACTTGACGTAACAATTTGAATAAGTTATGTGTATTATTTCAAAAATATTTAAGAATAGAATCTGTAGAAATTGAATGTAGTTTCTAAACTACTAGATTTTAAAAAAATAAAAATCTATTTGGTGAAAATTTGAAATTTCAATGCAATGCTACTTAAATTTCAGGGAAAAAATAAGAAGTAGAAGTCTGTCTGACCACCCTAACCACAATAAAATGATAATATTTTTTTATAATATTTTAGATATAAGTAGAGGACTCATGCCCCGATGTGATACATATTTTTTGTAATTTTTTTCTAAGTAAATAATTAATTATTAATTTTTTATTAAAAGTTTTTAAAAAATATAAAAACTTGTATGTCTGACCACCTTAACTTGGTCAAAAATTCATGAAATTTATTTTTTATTTTTTTAATCCTATAGTATGAAAAACATAGAATGTGACGCATGTTCGGATTCAAAAAATGTGATACCTTTTGAAAGCTATAGATGTTTTTCAATCATCCTATCAATTAGGACTTTAGTCATAATTTGAATAGAAAATGAATAATAATTACTTATTAGATTCAAAGTAAAGCATAATTTATATCGGTGGAAACCTAAGAATCTCCTTTAAAAATCCTTTTCATTTCATCAATCTTGGGTAAAAAAATAGTCGTCAGCCACATACCCATCATATTGCCACTTTTTGGCCCATCGTGATCATGCACATACCCTCTAGGATAGTGCAATTATCATGGGATTGGCCACACCTAGGTCCAACAGTGAGGCCACGAAGCGAGAGAGCATGTTACAATTTCTCATCGATAAGGTAGTCCATGCCAACGACCCACTTGAATGAAGTCATGATTAGGGGGTCACAATTCTTCACCAAGAACTTGATACAACTGTCAGTAATCACTCTCGCAAAGCAGTTCTATGACCTCTATGGAAGGAGCCGAATAGGGGTGCCCAGACTAGTAGACATCATGACAGTAGTGAAAAATGGCAAAGGAGTCGGCGGAAGGCCAAGTAAGTTAGAGAACTATATGCTCAAATGAATGTAACAAAAGGTGGTGTGGCTATATATAGAAAAGGCTAACGAAGAAACTTCACTAATGGGATGTTTATTTTTGGCCAAATGACAATAGAAAATTTTGAGGTAGAATGGGGCAAGGTTGGAAAATCATACGAAGGATCTGTCAGAACACCTTGAGAAATAAATTTGGGCGTTGGGGAGTAAATTCCCTCATATTTTGTTGGTTCATGCACATCCTTGCCATCATCAGTGGCAACCTGTTCACTAATGAGAAAAGACATGGATTAACATGCTAAGGCTCTGAAAAATTAATGAAAACATCTTTTCAAAAGGTACCTTGTGTCATCTCCATATGACAAAAAGTGTGCCTTCCAATGTAATGAATTAAAGGAAACAAGAGGCGGCAGAAGGAATGCACTAATTCCATTTCCATGGATTTTTCGGCTTTCCCAAGGGATACGAATCTCCTATCCACATGTATTGCCCTAGTGGAAACATTTAATGAGCCATTGATAGTAGCAAACTCATAACTGCATGCAAAGCTCTGAAATTAATTATGCTCAAAAATAGATTGATTTTAGCAAGGAAAAATGGTTTTTGTAACCAGAGAGTTTCTATATCTCTTTCAAGCAATCATGGAAGAAGTATCTATCTATGGTAGGTAGGCCAAAGTAGCAAATAAAAGACCTGGTTATGTAGATATCGTTGGGCATTACTCATTTGCTAATGCCCCATCTCTAGAATAACGACCATTTGAATTTTGTAGGAAGCTTCAACCTAACAAATGAATTTTAAGAGAGGTAGTTCAAGACATAACTGACAATGTTTACGACCCTCGGTTATCCACCAACCCTAAAAATATTAGGGAAGGTGCTTTTAAGAGGATGCTAGGCCATGAGTCTACAGAGGATTTTTCATTTCAGCTTTGGAAAGTGGCCTACCACAGTTTGTGCTACCTGTTGTCCATCCATGCTCGGAGCTGGTCGACACATGTGCAAAAAGGTTTAATAGAAATACAAAGACTGTTGAGGGCCATGGGGTCAAGATCACCATTTCGGCCCAAGCTATACGAGATATGTTGTGTATCCCTGTGGGCTGGGGTGTAGACCTTTCTAATGAAGAATAGATGGATGTCCTGGGGAAAGATATGTTCAGGAAAACAAGTTTTTATGAAGATGAAATGAAGGAATGACCACAAAGAGGACTTATTCATTGGCCTCTATCATGAAGAAAATTCAAAAAGGATACACAGTCTGTGTTCACAATGTTGGCCTGGATTTTTGGTCTTGACAATGATGAAGAGGTTAACCCCTTCTAGTTATCCCTAGGCTTTTCACTCAAAAGAGAGAGAGTTTAGAGACGCTATGATTTTACTGAAGTAATGGGTCGAAATATGAAGCTACCATTGAGAAACTATAGTATGGAGTCCAAGTTCAAGTATTCTTCCATCCTGATTCATTTATTATTGCATCAAAATTTTGAGTGGCTAGGGAGAAATGTGCTAGTATCTAGGACGGATCAGAGAGGTTATATCCAACCAATTTTTGTGTGGACGCCATGTTTTCAAGAATAGGAGATTACTATCCGTTTGCAGATTATTTTTTGAGACCAGTGCTACAAGATTTACTGCCTCATCCCATCGACCATTTTTTTCAGGAAGTTATAGAATGGATAGAACATCCACCTATCTCAATGGATTACTTCCTTAGTGAATATTTCAATTTCGTCAGGTTTCATGGCTTCCTTGGGGAATTTTTTTGACTCCCCATATTTGTGGCAAACAAAATTTTTGCACTAGAGCCTTGCTGACAAGTATCTACTATCAATAGGATTTATGGTGTGGGAAGGAATAAAGCAAAGCTTTTCGATCTTCCCCTTATGATTGTAAAGAGTCAAGTGGTATTAAGCAAGCAAAAGGCTAAGGATGAGATCCAGAATCATTTGGTTGCTCTAGGATTGGTCCTCATTTGTGACAAGTGGAATTATAACCCAAATGGGCATTTCAGCTTAAGGCACGAGTTCAGGGAGTATTTCCAAAGAAGGAGAAATCCTACCCAAGAGAGTGAAAAAATATACATTGACCTGGCCCATATACCAGAGATGGCTAAGTTTTTATGAGCCCCAGGCACAATACTAGAGGAATCTCCCAATGATAAAATCTCTTAATGCACAATTGAGGTGTAAGGGATGGTTGGAAAGAAAGAAGACATACTTGTGGAGGTTTCGACAAGAGATGAGGAATCTGGGCATTTTGTTTGAAAACTTCTAGCTTGATGAAGAGTTTGAAGACGCATATGATAGGGAAGCTAATTCTGACAATAGCAATCTTGAGACAAGCCACAAAATTGAAGAGGAACAAGTTCCACTCCTAATTCCTAGACCTTATGAACCCAAGAACCAAAGAAAATCGGGACCAAGGGGTCCACAGGCTCTGTCCACATCCCAAGCCTGAAGCAAAGGAAAGGAGGCCCAACAATCTCCAAAAATATCCTTAGAATCCTCCATGTCTGAATATCAGAGGGCTCCCTTGAAAGGAGATCGATTCGTGATGGCTCTAATCATGCGAAGTAGAGGAAGATCCAGGACTTAAGTACCCTTGATATACTGATCCGTCTGGAGGAAGAAGTGGAGTCCATCTTGCAAAATGTGTCATTGACTGTGGCTCAGGTAAGTATTGCTCCCCCTCTTCTTCCTATTTTTGCATCTCTGGTACAACCCTAGTCTCTTCCTATAGAAATATATTTCCCATCTTCAGTTCCTGAACTAGTAGTGATAAATGTAACCCCTTCCATTGAAAATGAACCTACTGAAACTCTTCTACACACTGAGAAGGAGTTATCCGTCATGGTTGTTGTTGTACCATTAGTTGCTCTGTCTGAAGCCCCCATTGAAATCACCAAAACCACTTTTCCCATTAATCTTGGCCCATCTTCTTTCAGGAAGGAACCTCTCCATCAACCTTTTTTTGCTTTTTTCCCCTATTGTTTCTGCCCCTACTCCTTTTGGTGTTCCCCCTTTTTCTATGATCATGCTGCCATTTGCGTCTCCTCATGCTCATGTATCTAAAGTCTCCCCTACTGTCACTTTGTTTGGACTAACCCCTAGTGCCCCCATCATAACTCAGAGTTTTGATGTCCCTCAAACTCTTCAAGGTCATTTCGACGCCACCAAACAGGCCCGAAAGACCAGAAAGATGAAAATGTTATCAAAGAGTGCTAAAAGGCCTACCAACAAGAGGATTGAAGCTTGTTTTAATGAAGAGCGTAACTCTCTACTTATCACCACAATGAGGCCTCTAGTTTCCAAGTCCAAAGTGAAAATGAAAATGGAGGACTACAAAATTCATGTCGTGGGTCTAGATCTAAGTGAAACTCGCCCGTGCAATAAAATGGTCCTAGCCAAAGCCACACAAAAGGTGGTATATGCTGATTATGAATGACTGGACATGCAATTATATAAGTGCGAGGTTGAGTTAGAAAATGTGAAAGGGATAGTGACCAGGCTATAGAATGAGGTCTGAGCCAAAGATGTTGGAATGACCCACTTGAAACCAATTCAAGGCCAACAAGGAGAAATGTCCAAGTTGCTTGCAGATACTCGAAATGAACAGGTTCATCTTTGTATCGAAAATGAAAAAATAAAGAAAGATTTGGCTGATGTTGGATCTTGAAATGTTGATGATCTACAGAGAGTCTAGATTGATGTGGAGAAGTCAAGACAAGAAGCCAGAAGACTAAGCTCTAAGTTCGAAAATGCTCTTCAAGAGAAAGGTCAAATAGAAGAAGATACCAAAGTAAGAGAGGCTCATTGGAACCAGGAGTTAACTACTGCAAGATGGTTTGGATCCTTCTCCATAATGAGAAGGTTAGTGGCTATGCATTGGGAGTAGATAGTGGTTGGTGTGTGTGTAGTGGGACCCACCTTACAGTTCTTAAGGGACTCACAAGAACTAAATGCCAAAGTTGGTCCAATGGCTAACCATTTCATACAAACATGTTCACCTCAGGTGGCAAACTCCCAAAGTTTTATTTCCAAATTAAGTATTCCCACCGATCATGTTCTTAGAAGAGCGGGAATTCCTTATCGAAGGTCACCTCCATCAAATCCAATGAGATTATCAACTGCCACCTAATTGCCGAAAAATACAAGGATCATCAAATGATTTTGAACAAAAGAGTCGCCAAGATCAAAAAGGATTTTGCCATCTTGGTTGGTTTCAGGTTGCCTCCTCTTCTCTCCCCAGACGAAGACACACTAACAATGGAGCAAATCAATGAGGCAATCCAATGCAAGATTCAGGCCACTGCTGAACTTCCAAGGTCAAATTTTGTACCCACGGTGGATGATTTTGAGTGTGAAATATATCCTCTTTCTCGACTCTATTATCACCTAGGTGCAATCTCTTCCAGATGGGGCGCCATCTCTTTCAAGGATATTTTTGATCTTGATTAAACATATAGATAGATCTGGATTCTTGTTTTACCAACCAATGCAAATTGGGAGGCCCAAAGAGCCACTTTCATCAAACTCCAGGAATAGCTAGAGGCCTAGGTTCGAATCTCCGTAGAAGCGAAGACCCTTGTGAGTCGCCAGAACTGTAAAGGTTTTTTTCCTTAGTCTTTTTATTTTTGGGTTTGCATAAACATCTTTGGTGTCAAGTGTACCCATGCTCAAATAAAATATTGAAAAGGTGTGCCACACGCCATGTGGTGGATGCAAAACTTTTCACTTCTATTTTCCTTTTGGGAGGAGTTTCAGGACACATGTATGCTTGAAGTATGTTTCCCTGGGAGCTATATTTACAAGCTTGAGAGTTTCCACCCTACTGACACGTCATCTCCTTGTCATGGGTTATCTGCACCATGTATGAAGATATCTAATTGGGGAGTTTGTCTGAGCTAGTTGGCTTTTCTTTTCTTCTTTCATTTTTTGGGATGGAAGTTTTGAGACGACAGCTCATAGTAATGTAATCAATCAATTGTGTTTGATGTCAGGAAAGTTGCTCCTAGGATCCGATTGTATTTAGGTCTTATCTTTGCTAAAATATCTAGAGAACATTAATGCAGTAGTTGAGGAGTTAATGCAGAGATCTTTTGTCGCCTAACCAAGAGTCTATGATCGGATCGTGCGCTATCAACCATCAACACCTAACAGTCATTACTTCTAGTTTAAGGCGGTGTTTTTTTTCTTTAGTGGCTATAAAAGGAAGGTGATGGCATGAGAAAAAAATGGATTTTTTGGATTAAGATTTAGAATTTTGATCCTTTTAGAAAAGGATTTTTCTAGGAGGAAACATTTTTCTCCGAAAAGAGGAATTGTTTTCCTTTTTAATTTTCTTAAAGTTTATGAACTATATTTCAGAAGCAATTTATAGAACTACTTTATTCTAGAAATTTATATCCATTAAGGTTTCAACTATTGTCAGATTGGCATTTGACCTTTGTTTCAAAGTTTAGTTTTAATTAAAGCACAAACTGTTGAGGGAAATTTTTGAGACTGTGCATGCATGACCTTTTTCAAGGTTTTTTTCTTTTTATTATCATTTTTGAATGAAACATTGTGTCTTGCAAGATATATTCAAATAGTTTAAATAGCGAATTTCTATGCTTTATGCTTGTGTTGTGGAATAGCAGTTTTGGGAAAAATCAGACTATCATTGGACTTTTCCATTATCTTTGAAGTTGTTATTTTTCTTTCCTATGTTGTATTAGGAGACAAAGTTCTTATAATTTCTAAAATATTATTATTTTACTCTAAGGATTTTTTATGTTTGATCGAACCTCAATGAACACTGCCTATAAAAAGATTTGAAAGTTTGCATTGTGTTTGAAGTTAGCCTTTGTTGTTTGTTCTCTTTCCAACAACGAAGGGTTGTGGCATTCTGTGTCCTTTATATCAATCATAAGAATAATTTGAGTTTCAAATGTTTTAAAAGCTTTGGCGTATTTCCTTTCATGTTTTATATTTAGATTTCTCTTTCTCCCTTATCTCAAAACCCCAAAAGAAGAGCTGAATTTCTATGAAAAACCTGAAGGTATTTAGTGAGATGCAATTTTTCCCCCACTTGTTGAATTTCCCATCAGACTATCGAAGAGGCACAAGCTTTGATGATTAATAGGTAAAAATTGGAGTTGTATCATGTTGTTCATTATTGGTATCAACAATCATTACATCAGGCTTGGAAGATTCACTAACCTTGACAAACGAAGTAGTATGTTTCGGCATAGGATTTGTGAAAAATTGTAAATTCTGGTTAGGAGGTGTGAAGGACTTATTGCCTTGATCATTAATACCCGTAATGGTTAATTCACCTGAATCAATGAGGTCTTGAACTAAATGTTTAAGATGCTTACAATGTTTGGTGTCGTGGTCATTTTGATGATGAAAGTGACAATAAGCATTATGTTTGAATGTAGGTGGTAATGGTTGATTTGGATCAAGTGGTCGAATGGGTGGAAAAGTGAGCATATGTTTTTAGATTAATTGGTTCATTGTTTGATGGAGGGTATCCGATAAAAGAGTGAAATGTCAGCTTAGATCTCCATAATGATAAGGCACGGTTGTCCTAACAATGGCCACTTGATTCAGAATAGATTGGATTGGTTGTGGTTGAGGTTGAGGAGGTGGATTAAATTGTAAAAATCCTCTATTAGGTTTACAGAAGTTTTGTGTGTTGTTTTTAGGTTTATCAACTCGGTTGGAAGTGGATTTTGAATCACGGCTTGAAACCAAATTTTGGTAGTCACATAATGTTGTACATAAATGCATGAATGAAGGGAATTTCATCATGGTGAATTTATCCTGAAAGTTAGTCTGCAAAATTTTGATAAACATCTTCTACAAATGTGCATCAGGAATTTTGACATCAATTTGAGCATATAATGATTGGTAATGTGAGATGAAATCCATCACTTTTTCATCTATGTTTTGTCTACATATCATAAGGTCAACCATTGTCTTTTTAGGTGTCATGTGCACTTGAAAGTTACTAATGAAAGCATCCACCAATTCATTGAATGAATGTCTGAATGATTAGGAAAGTTGGAAAACCATTCTAAGGCAGAGTCCTTCAAAGTCCTTGGAAAAATTTTTGCCAAAATTTTATCGTCAAGGACAAAGTCACTACATAAAGCATTATAGGCATTAACATGATTGATAGGATCTTCGTTTCCTCTGTATTTCTCAAACCGAGGCATTTCTATCCCTTGTGGCATCGGGGTACGTAATATTTCTAAGAATAAGGGACTACTACGGACATGATAGGTGGTTGGAGTAGGTTGACCTTGACTGATGTTGGAAAGTTTATGTTGCATAGATGAAACGGTAGTGAGAAGCTGTGTAAGAAGAGGATCGGGGTATGTGGGTTGAGATGGAAGGGAAAATGGTGATGGAGTGTAGGTGATGTTTGGAGAAGTGAAAGAAATGCTAAGAGGTGTGAAAGTGGTAGAAGGGACTTGCGATGCCACAAAGGAAGTAGGAATGCTAGTGGAAATCAAGAAAGAAGTAGCCTGAGGCATAGTGGTATGGACTTGTGGATTGGTATAAGTTGTGATGGAAACAATGGTTAAAGGAGGAACTTGAGGTGCTCCTTGGCTTACATGAATGGTTGCGGACTGAATGTTTGAAGAGACATGTTTATTGTAAATCTCAACAATTTTCTTCATCACTTGCAAACCATCATCACTTTCAATCAAATGATGAAGATTCTCAATGTCAAGTATGGCAGTTGTAGAAATATTTTCAAGTGACAAGTGTTGTTGTAAATGTGCAAAGTCCTCATGAATATTAATGAACTTTTCTTACGAGGGAATTGGTTTGGTTGTCAACATTCATTGGATGGAAAGGTGAAGGTATAGAAGTGGTATTGTCATGGCCTAATGCACCATTGTCCATACTAGGAGGAGGAGATTTTGAGATCCCAAAGTCCACAATGAAAGTGCTATCATGGGATGCCATGAGTCTAGAACTTCGTCTCACAAAAGTATTACCAACGGGTCACCAAACACTCATGCAAGTACCACAAAGGAGGGATGAAGGCCAATGCAAGCTAACCTAAAAGGTATAAAATGAAAATAATAGAAAATTTGATAACTGTAACAGAGAGCTAACTATAGAAAACATAAATGTAGACAAATGGTAGAAAAATGCTAAAAATGTTGTTTAACAAGTGCAAAGGGACTGATTCGCCCTGGGTGGTGAATGAGTCCTAGTATGAAGTTTTTTAATGTTTTTCAAAAAATTTAAGATGATTTAAATGCTCTAAAGTATGCAATTTTCAGGTCCAGAATGCAGATTTTTACTCTTTTCAATTGGATGTAATGCAAAAATGAAATCTAGATGAAGTTTTCACTAATGCAAAATGAAAAGTCCTAAAATGCAATAACAAATCAATGTATTAATTGAATGCTAATGAAAATGGAAACTAAGATGCAATATGTGAATGAAATCATAAATTTAAATTGTTCAAACCTCGGGTTCACCAAAATGAAACATAGATTTTTGGGACCCTATGGACTACTCTTGCACTTCTAGGGTTTTTCACCTAAAAGGAAAGAGATAGGGCCAAAAATGCTAATGATTCATTCAAATTAGGATGTGTGTGATGTGATGTGATGTAACTGATGTTAACTAAATTTAATTGACTAATCTATGTGATTAAAAATGAATGCAAAAGTGTAATTACAACTATGTTTGAAAACACATTGTGATATGCAAACAACTATGTAAATGAAGAAACTATGTAGAATAGAAAGAGATGGGATGAAACATAGTGCACCTGGGAAAAGTATGATGATTCTACAATGTTTTGAATACTGATGAAATCTACTAATTTTTCACAGTGGGACTCATTCACCTAGGGTGGCGAATTAGTCCACCTACTAGTGAAAAACTATCGGGAGCTGGTTTCTATCTGTTGGGATCTGAAATATGACAAAAATCAAGTTTCCAGTCCTAAGGTGGGACTCATTTGTGAGAAGTGGTGAATCAGTCCGCCTCTAAATTCCTAAAAAATTGGGAGGCAATTATGCAACACCAGATCTGAGAATGTTTTCTTATCGGGTTGCTGAGTCAAATCTACATAAAACAGACAAATAACTCTCTACAAGCTTGATTTTGACTCAAGTTGACTTGAAGCACCTATTTGACTTGAAAATCACTCTTCAACAACTAATAACCTATCAAATATGCAAACAAACAAGCAAAAGGGGAAAAATGATTAAGGGTTAGTGAATAGGGGTTTGCCTTGGTCAAACCCCACTTTTGGTAATCAAACCCTTGAAAAATTAATGAAATGAAAGAGAAAGATAAAATAATAACATGCAAGTGTTATAACTCACCTGACACTTGAAAATGCAAATCTGAAGTAATGTCAATGGCTACTTCAAAGTGTTGAATAGTGCTTGAAAAGATGTTGTAGAATGCTTGAATGCTTGAATAAGTGAGAAGATTGTAGGAGATTGCTTAAATGAATTAGGAGATGCAAAATGAAGTGAAAAAATCCAATTTATACAATTCTTGTGCCTTAGTATCCATTCATACCTCATCATAGGGCATCATCAAGTGATTTTTAATAAAATCCCAAAAGGAAATTTGAAATATTTTGAATTTGGGGCCAAGGGGGACTCGTTCACCACCCATGGTGAATGGGTCCCACCTAGGACCTAAAAACATGTGTTGGTAAAAATGTTGTGTTTAATGTTGTTTCTCAGGATGATATGGAAAAATCCATTTAATTAAGTCATATGAGGGCATAAAGAGACAAAATAAAGCATGAGAAGGGTGTAAATAGTGAAGATGTGCCTAGAAAAGCATGAAATCTTGTTACAAGACTTTACAACACTTCAAAATAGGAATTGTTGATGAGTGAAAAGGTGGTTTTTAGGTAAATTGCATTAAATAGAGTCTAGAAGAATGTAGTTCAATGTCTTACAACACTTCACAAAACCTTCACAAGATGTCGTTCTTTGAGTTTTAATACCTAAATAAGCATGTTCAAGCCATGATACAACATAAAATCAAAGCAACATAGTTCCAACACCATGAAAGAAGACATAAAATGCCATGACAATGACAAGGGACCATATTTGTATGGCACAACACCATGTACTATAAAATTCCTTGTTCATTATCTTTCTTTTTTGTGTTAAATTGAAACATCTTTGTACTATTGTATACTATTCCTACTCATGGCATCTATTCATTATACTTTATTGTTCCAACTTGTAGAACCTCTAGTGCTTCTTTGGTTTCACATGTAATTGTTAGGAATTAAGGTGTCTCAACCTTGGTAGTATGGTTACAAAGGTTGTGAACAAGTATTGGTTTCAATTGCAGGATAGTTCAAATTGGTTGTGATAGCCAGAATGTAATTCATTTAGCCAAGAATCCTATGTATCATGCTCGGGAAAAGCATGTGGATATACAATACCATTTTTTTCAAGAAATGGTTGCTAATGGACAATTTGAGTTGAATAAAATTGACACTAAGGATAATTTTTTCTAGATTATCTTACCAAACCTGTGATCACAAAGAAGTTCATTTGGTGTAGAAAGGCCATGGGCCATGTTTCTTATACCTAGTTGATTCCATGATGTTGTGATTTCCTTAGCTCTTAAAAGGTATTCAAAAAGTGGGAGAATGTTGGGAATCAAGGTGTCTCAACCTTGAAAATTCCTAAGTTTTTTATATATTATTATTTTACATTTTCCCATGGATAAATATATCATTTTTGTTATTAAATATTTGTGCTCCATCAAAAGGGGCATGACATTTTGAGTTGGAACTTTTTCCACATGTTGGTGCCTTGAAAAATAAGTTATTAGTTGTCAAAAGATTCCCACTTAGTGGTATAACATTGAAAGCCTATTTTTAAGGATGTTATGACGGATTCTATGATAACTGTAAGGGCTAAAAATGGGGGATATTATTTTGGACATGAGAATCATCTATGACACACATAAGATAATATTTGCATAGCTATTGATGGCTTATGACACATGTAAGAGCATCTCCTATTTTATAGGGATTCTTATGACATCTTGTAAGAAGGTGTAATGTCATGTAACAGACCGTATTTAGCATGTAAGGGGTTGTATGGATTTTTATCATGGTTTTTTCTGAACCTTGTTTTGACCCTTGGTAATGTTTGATGGTAGTATTTTGAGCTCCCATGAGTCTATATATTGAGGGGTTGAGATGGAGACACTATGAGAGGTTTTATAGGTAAACAAATACTATCGGATTGAAGAGGAGTTAGAGTGACTGTATTGTGAAACACCATTGTTGCTAATACAACTATTTATCTCTTCTATGGTGTATTTTTTTCTCGAAAGGGTTTCTGCACATAAACAATGTGTTATGTGTTGTTCTTTCTGTTCTTTGCAATTTTTGTTTACAGTTGTTTAAATATCCATATGGTTTACACATCATAGTTTGGTTTATAGTAATTTGAACTAAATCTTCCATTATTATTATTTCTCTACCATTTTTCTAACATTTGGTATTAGAGCCTGGCTAGTTCTATATTCTAGGTGGTAGAACAAAGGTTTTTTGAGTTTTAGTGGGAGTTTTGTTGAGCTATTTTTTCCAGTATTTTTGTGTTTAACCATGGATGCAACTTCTTAAGTATTGTATGGATATTGAAAAATTTAATGGGGTTGGTTTTGAGTTGTGGAAGTTGGAATTGGAGGATCTCTTTGAAGAATGAGATCAGTGGGTTGTTGTGACGAATAGAGTCAAACTTAAGAAAATGAGTGATGAAGATTGGGAGAAGGTTGATAAAAGGAACAAGGTACTATTAGGCTATGTATTTATAATTTCATTCTCCTAAACGTGTCATTAGAAAAGACTGCATATGATTTGTGGAATTGGATAGGTAAATCTATCAAGTGAAAAGTCTGGTAAACAAACTTTACTAGAAGTGAAAGTTGTTTCGTCTTAAGATTAAGGAAGGTGAATCTATAACTAAGCATTTAAATTATTTTAATTTGGTTTTGATTCAATTATCCTCTATTGATGTCAAAGTTGAAGAAGAAGATAAATGTATTAGGCTTCTCTATTCTTTACTTGAATCTTGGGATAATTTTGTACTTGCTATCACTACTAACATGAAAGATCCAAAGATGGATGCTCTTGCAACAACTTTGTTGTCATAGGAAATGAGTAAAAAGATAAAGGATAGTACAGGTGATGCTCTTATGTAAGGGGAAGGCCTAAAGAAAGAGGGTCTAAAGGAGATAAGAATGGTCCTAGGGACAAGTCTAAGGGAAAATCTAAAACTCCTAGAAAGAAGAATAGAGTGAAGTGTTGGAACAGTGGAAAAGGAGGACATGTGAAGAAGGAATGTAGATATCTAAAGAAACAAGTTGATTCCTCCACTAAGAAATCCTTGAACTTAGGTGATGAGGCTTTGATTTCTTGTCTTTAGGTTATGACTAATGAAAATTAGTTAATTGATTTAGGATGCTTGTTTCATATGACTCCTCACAAGGAGTGGTTTACCACATATGAGAAATATGATGAAGGTGAAATATACCTCGGTGATAAATCGACATACCTAATTATCGGAATGCTAAGGTTAAGCTGTGTTTCAGTGATGGGAGGATTAAAAATCTTCCTAGTTTTTGCATTGTGCCATACAAAAAAGGACCCTTTGCTTGACATGGGATTAATTCGTGATAAAATAGACTTAATGAGGTCTTATTCTAGTGTTGTGAGGCATTTTATGTATCCACACTAGGTCTTGAACCCTTGCACACTGAATAAAATGTGATTATTGACATCTTGTGAAGGTGTTGTAAAATCTTGTAAAGGACTTTCACGCTTTCCTAGACTTAATAAACTTTTTTCTCAATAATTCAACATTATAAAATGTGTTTAATAATAGTATCACACTAATCTAGAAGGTTTTTGAATTAAACTTAATGTTAAACTAGTGTTGTAATGTGTCTTGCACATTCACATTGGTTCTTGTGCCCTTTTAGGCTATGTGGACCACATTTTAGTGTGATAAAGTGTATTTAGTCACACTTTCACATTGAATTATGTGTCCCAACCCCTATTTGACATATACATCATCACTAATAGGCCCCTATTAACCCATATTGTGTATCTTGAGGCTTAAATTGATCAAATATCCAACAAGGTTACATTTTAGACCTTATTTCCTTATCTCTTTCCATTTGAGCTATCGAATTGGCCCCTGTGGGACCTATTCGCCATGCATGGAAAATCAGTTCCATCCAAGTGGGACCCATTCACCATGTGTGGTGAATGAGTCCCATTTGGTCTAATTTTGACCTTTGAGCGGGAATAAAGTGAAATTTAAGTTTATTATTTATTAATTTCGGTCTGGGATGAGGTATTAACGGGTGAAATAGATGAATTTCCTCTAAATACAAGTATTTTAACTCATTTTCAGATCTCTTATTTATTATCATTCATTAATATTTCATCTCAAGTCAAGCAACCTAGGGTTTTAGCATTACAAGTCATTCAAGAGAAAATTTCAAACATTCAAGGGAAAATCCTCCATGTTTTGTTGTAGAATTTCAAGATCAAACATCATGGCAAGGTAATCAACTCCATTATTGCATGTTTCATTCATTTCTTTCATAATTTTGGTTTAATTACCTAAAAGGGGTTTGACTTAGGCAAAACCCCATGCCCTAACATTCATCATCTCTCTCTTGTCTTGTTTTTATGTAGATTTAAGTATCTTGGAAGCTCGAAAATCATTGAAGAGAAAATTTCAATGTTCTTCAAGTCTTGTATTCATCATCCAAGTCAAAATATCAACAAAAATCCACTTACAGGTTCAGAAATCAGAGTTTTAGAAGCGGACACTTGTAGAAGGTTAAAGTGTAGACCAGAAGCTTCATAATGCACCGTTGAAAATCTAGAAATTCAAAATTGGACTCATTCACCATGGGTGGTGAATGAGTCCCATTTCCAAGTTATTTTTGTGTTTTCTACATTTTCTGACACCCTTTTGATAGAAACAGGTTTCGGCTCAGTTTGCCAAAATTGGGACTAATTCACCCAGAATGGCAAATGAGTCCCTCTAGACTTGAAAATCAGCATTAGCAATGTTTCAGAAGCAATTTATAGTCTCCTTCAAAGTTCCAAGTGCACACTTCAAGTTTCATTCATTTATGTTTAGCTTTGCATTCATTTTTAGTTCATTTTTAGATTACATAATGTGTTTTCAAACATCACTTATCTCGTAGGTTTACATACTTTAATCAATCAATTTCTTAGCTTAATTGCATTTAATTTAATTAATTTAGCTTAGAAAACATCACACATTATATTATTTGAATGAACCCTTAGCATTTTTGGCCTAAGCTCTCTCCTTTTAGGTGAGAAACCCTAGAAGAGTTAGAGAGTACATTGGAGCCAAAAATCTATGGTTCATTCATGTTCCTGGAGTATATAGAAATCTGATTTCAATTTCAAAGTTGAACGATCTAAAAATAAGTGTAACTTTTGATAAGCATGGTTGCAGACTAGTAAGAGGGAGTTTGGTGATAGAGAGAGGGACAAGAAAAGGAACCTTGTTTAAGTTGGAAGTCACAACTTTTGTAAACTTTGCATGTGTAACTAAAATTTTTGAAAACACTTGTATGTTGTGGCACCACATATTGGGTTACATAAGTGAGACTGCTTTAAAGTCCATTTTTTATAAAAAATTGTTAGATGGTTTATCCTATTCTAATGAGAGTTTTGATTTCCATGAACATTATGTGTTTGGTTAAAAAAATAGAAAATCATTTCCTTCTGGCAGTACAAAATCTAAATTTAAATTGGAATTAATTCATACGGATGTGTTTTGTCCTGCGGATGTTGAATCAATTGGAAAATATAGATATTTGTCTCCTTTATCGATGATGTTACAAGGTTTACCTAGTTATATTTTATGCGACATAAATATGAAGTTTTCACTAAGTTTAAGGAATTTAGTTAAAGCCTTAGTCAAAAAGCAATCAAATTATAAAATTAAAAGTTTAAGGTCTAATAATGGAGGGGAATATTGTTCTAAGTAATTTTATGAATTTTGTAAGCATGTGAGAATTGTTAGATAGAAAATTACTCCATACACTCCTCAACATAATGGTGTGGTAGAAAGGATGAATTAGATGAACATGGAAAGAGCTAGAAGCATGTTAAGTGGTTCACAACTTGATAGATACTTTTGGGTAGAAGCTATAAGTACTACTTGTTATTTGATTAATATATCTCCTTGAGAAGCTTTTGAAACAACATCTTATGAGATGTGGACAGGTAAGAAACCCTCTATTTCACATTTAAGGGTATTTGGGTATGAGGCTTATGTTCATGTGCCTAAAGAAAAATAGACTTAGAAGTTGGATCCTAAAGCTAAAAAGTGCATTTTCATTGGATATGGTGATAATTTTAAAGGTTATAAGCTGTGGATCCTCTAACCAAGAAAGTATCTATTCAAGAGATGTGATTTTTAGGGAACTTAGCACTATTTATGTACCTAAACAACCAAAGGAAAAGGATAAGGGAAAGAGTGTGCATTTTGAAATTAAGCAAGAAGATGCACCTTGAGAAGAACAAAGAGATGGATTTGATAGGGAGGAAGAACATGAGGAATCAGAAGAAGTTACCGATCAAACTAAAGAAAATGAGGAAGAAAATCAAGAAGAGGTTGCGCAAGATCAAGAACAACAAAAGCCTCTTTATCCTACTCTCAGAAGATCCACAAGACAATGAAATACAATTGATAAATATATCCCACTTGATTTGCATTGTATATTTTCTTTATTAAGTGTTGATGATGAACC